>JAWPHD010006262.1:0-147837 GCA_037043455.1 Cyrtodaria siliqua | reverse complement strand
TGTGTATTATGTTGAGTTGATGAGTAGGTGGTTGGGTTGTGGGATGGTTGTGTATGGGTGATGTTGAGGTGTTGAGTTGGTTGGTTTTGATATTGTGAGGTGTGAGTGAGAGGTTGGGTGTTGAAGGTGTTAGGGGTAGTGTAGGGGGTAGTGGTGTTTGTTTATGGTGGGAGGGGTGGGTGGGGTATTGTGTGGTTGTGGTGTTTGATATTGTGGAGTGTGGAGTGTATTTTGGTAGGGTGTGGGGTGTGGGTGTGGTTGTGTTGGTTTGATATATATTTTGATTGATTTGTTAGGGTTGGTGTGGTTATTTGGTTATAGTGGGAGTATATTTTTGAGAGAGGTTGGTGTGTTTTGGTAAGTTTGATGGGTTTGGTGTGTGTTTGTATTGGTTATTGGTATGGGATGATTGTTTTGGGGGGTTGGTGGTTGTTTGTTGGTGTTTAGGGGGGTGTGATGGTTTGTGGGTTGTTTTGTGTTTGTAGGTGGGATGTTGGGGTGTTTTAGGTATGTGGGAGTTGTGTTGGTAGTTGATAGGGTGGGTGGTGGTTTGGTGGGGGTTTAGGGTTTGGTTTGGTTGTTTGATTTAGTTAGGGGAGTGGGGGTTGTATTTGGGTTATGGGGGTGAGTTGTGGTTAAGGGTTGGTTGTTTTGTTTGGAGGGGGTTGAGTGGTGGTATGTTTTAGGGTGAGTGGGTGTAGGTTTGATGTTAGTGGTTTTAGGGGTAGGGGGGTTGGTGGGGGTGGGTTTAGGAGTGGTTATGTTGGTATTAGGGGATGGGTAGTGGGTGGGGTTGGGTTTGTGTGGGATGTGGTATTGGTATGGTTTATATGTAGTTGGGGGGGGGTTAGGGTTGTGGGTAGTATTTTGTGGGGTGGTGGGGGGTAATGAGTGGTATGGTATTTTGTAATGAAAGGGGGGTGTAAGGTGTAGGGAAGTGTAGATGAAGAGTGAAAAGGGGTGAAGAGGGGGTTATGTATTAGTGTGAAGAGTGAGTTGGAGTAAATGAAGTGATTTGATTGGGTTTGGGGATAGAGTTTAGGGTGGGGAGGGGGGGTATTTTTTGGGGGGTGTTTTGAGGGGTGTGTAGGGTGGGATTGTGGATTTTAGGAGGGTGATTGGAGTTGGGGTTGATGGGGTAGGGGGGGGGGTTGGTTTTGGGTGGGTTTTGTGTGGGGGGTTAGTTGGTTTTGAATAGGTAGTGGAGGTAGGAGGGTTGGGAAATGAGGGGGGTTGGGGGTTGGGGTGTGGTGATGTAGTGTATGAATTAGTATTGTAGATTGATAGAGTGTTTTGTTGTGATGGATAGTTAGATATTATTGATGGAGTGTTATGTTGATGTGGGTATTTTGGCGTGGAATAAAAAAAAAAAAAAGGAAAAAAAGAAAAAGAAGCATTATAACATTATTACTGTGAATTTATCTGTCCTTTCGAAGCATTTGTTTTAAGTGTGATATGTTCTTCGCCGATAAAGCCACACACATAAATGATATAAAAATACGATTGCTTTTGGATCAAAGGTTGCTTAGATTGAAAATTTATGGGTGAGATCTTGCATGCAATGTATGTGGCTCTCCTGCACACAGCCAAAAGCTGTACATCCCGTCCAAAAGATAGCTCATACTTTTGCTGATGGGGTCATTGTCGTACTGGGTACTACAGAAAGGAACCGGGTTACATTTATGTATTACAGAAATGTACCCGAAAATTATCGAAATCCAGAAAGTCCCTCAAATTAACATAAATGTACCCGAGACAAAATCTCGCGTGAGTACAATGTCGTAAAATGCATCAGTAACGCGTTCTGTTACTTCACGGAAATGAAACTTTCATTAACGATTCACTTTTTAAAAGTTTAGCTTACATATTTATAATGTATTTAATGGCGCCAATTTATATTTTGAACAAGAGGTCAATGACCTTGAAGCTCTACTGATTGATTTTGATTTCAGGAAGTAGTCGCTACAAACTTGTTTTTTGAAAATTTATTTTTAGCTGTGGCGGCCATCTTGAATTTCCGGCCGACCTGAAATTTTGCTAGGATCAATTAGACATCAAGAGCAACATTCCTGTGATGTTCATGAAAATCCGTCAAGTAGTTTCAGAGGAGTAGTCGCTACAAGTTTTCATTATATAATTCTATGTAAACAAAGATGGCCGCTGACAGCCATGTTTAACATCTAATCAAAATGATTTTTGACAAGGACCAATATCATGTAATGCTGATCATTTTAGAAAAAGTCCCATATCAATATCACTTATAGTTTTCAAGAAGTAGTCGCTACAAACTTGCATTTTGAAAATCTATTTTAGCCATGCGGCCATCTTGAATTTCCGGCGACCTGAAATTTTGCTAGGATCAATTAGACATCAAGAGCAACATTCCTGTGAAGTTCATGAAAATCCGTCAAGTAGTTTCAGAGGAGTAGTCGCTACAAGTTTTCATTATATAATTCTATGTAAACAAAGATGGCCGCTGACAGCCATGTTTAACATCTAATCAAAATGATTTTTGACAAGGACCAACATCATGTAATGCTGATCATTTTAGAAAAAGTCCATATCAATATCACTTATAGTTTTCAAGAAGTAGTCGCTACAAACTTGCATTTTGAAAATCTATTTTTAGCCATGGACGCCATCTTGAATTTCCGGCCGACCTGAAATTTTGCTAGGATCAATTAGACATCAAGAGAAACATTTCTGTGAAGTTTCATGAAAATCCGTCAGTAGTTTCAGAGGTGTAGTCGCTACAAGTTTTCATAATATAACTCTATGTAAACAAAGATGGCCACTGGCAGCCATGTTTAACGTCGAATCAAAATAATGTTCGACTCGGATAACCATCATGTCATGCTGATCATTTTAGAAAAAGTCCCATATCAATATCACTTATAGTTTTCAAGAAGTAGTCGCTACATACTTGTATTTTGAAAATCTATTTTAGCCATAGCGGCCATCTTGAATTTCCGGCCGACCTGAAATTATGCTAGGATCAATTAGACATCAAGAGCAACATTTCTGTGAAGTTTCATGAAAATCCGTCAAGTTGTTTTAGAGGAGTAGTCGCTACAAGTTTTCATTATATAACTCTATGTAAACAAAGATGGCCACTGGCAGCCATGTTTAATGTCGAATCAAAATAATGTTCGACTCGGATAACCATCATGTCATGCTGATCATTTTAGAAAAAGTCCATATCAATATCACTTATAGTTTTCAAGAAGTAGTCGCTACAAACTTATTTTTTAAAATCTATTTTAACTGTGGCAGCCATCTTGAATTTCTGGCCGATCTGAAATTTTGCTTGGATCAATTATACATTAAGAGCAACATTCCTGTAAAATTTCATGAAAATCCGTAGAGTAGTTTCAGAGGAGTAGTCGCTACAAGTTTTTACTATATAACTCTATGTAAACAAAGATGGCCGCTGGCAGCCACGTTTAACGTCGAATCAAAACGATTTTTGATAAGGACCAACATCATGTCATGCTGATCATTTTAGAAAAAGTCCCATATCAATATCACTTATAGTTTTCAAGAAGTAGTCGCTACAAACTTGTATTTTGAAAATTTATTTTTAGCCGTGGCGGCCATCTTGAATTTCCGGCCGACCTGAAATTTTGCTAGGATCATTTAGACATCAAGAGCAACATTCCTGTGATGTTTCATGAAAATCCGTCAAGTAGTTTCAGAGGAGTAGTCGCTACAAGTTTTCATTATATAACTCTATGTAAACAAAGATGGCCGCTGGCAGCCATGTTTAACGTCAAATCAAAAAGATTTTCGACAAGGATCAACATCATGTCATGCTGATCATTTTAAAAAAAGTCCCATATCAATATCAGTTATAGTTTTCAAGAAGTAGTCGCTACAAACTTAAATTTAAAAAATCTATTTTTAGCTTTGGCGGCCATCTTGGATTTCACATCAACATGAATTTTTGCTAGGATCAACTAGACTTCATGGCAACATTTCTGTAAAGTTTTATGAATATCCATCCAGTAGTTTCAGAGAGTAGTCGCTACAAATAAAAGTTAACGGACAGAAGGACGGACGGACGGACGGACAGACGAGGACGCCGCACACGGCATAAGCTCTGCTGATCTCTGATCAGTAGAGCTAAAAACGATATTTTTGATATCCCTTTTTTGATGATTCGATTATCAGAATTCTCAATGCAAATTTGGCGCCCAATTTTGCGTGTGTGTTTTTCCGGTGGGGCTTCGGAAATAAAAGTACAGGGATTCCTTCATTACAGGGACACTGTCCGTAACTTTTAGCTTATAAAACACACAATAATTATGTTCGCAAACACTACACACTAAACATTATTGAATATTTACTAAATAAAAGCAAGATTGTTTAACGGAATTCAATCGCGGCACAAAAAAAAGTAAATCCGCTTTGTGCGTTTGAACTCGCAGCCCGAACTAAAATTACACTCGCCGTAATAATAGTGTGCGTGAGCGTAAAGTGGTCGACCACGCTCCCGTCTGAGCTATGCGGGCTATACATATTTCGCAATACATACTGTGGTGAAAACCTAATGCGCTATTGGAAGTCACGTAATCGCAGAAAAGGTAAATATTGTGGGTCCCACTTTATTAATATAATAATTAAAACTTTTTTTTTTCAAACTCACGAATGTATTCCTACATACTTCTTAGGGTCTATCCTCATGTTTTCATGTATACATTTCACTGAATAAAAGTCAGCCAGTTATTTGGTTATGCTCAATATCTGCTTACTTACGGACAGTGTCCCTTTAAACTATTCTTGAATGACGAGCTGTGTATAAAATTTGTTTACTTTTTTGAGCGGAGTTTGATGATTTACAACTTCCGGTTTTATGACAATACGTTCTAGATTTTATTACTAACTACGGCAGCCTAAATATGTTTTTAAGAACAATAGTGCAATAGTTAATGATAAACAATATGGTTTAAGTAGTTGTTTATCAAATTCTAAATTGTTTCAATTCCGCCAATGAGATCTTGTTTGTCCGGGTACGTTTCTGTATATTTGGGGACCGTTGTGGATTCAAAGATTTTCGGGTACGTTTCTGTATACATAGATGTACCCCGGGTACCTTTCTGTAGTACACGGAACGACAAGACCCCATCAGCCATACTTTCGCAGTACCTAAAGTCCTGAGTCAAGTGACAGCAAACAAACAATCGTTAATTCTGGCCCCAGCTGTTTTTATATCCATCTTGATTTGAGCTTGAACTATATAGCGCTTCTAGTAGCTATAGCGCTTAAAATGTATAACCATTTAAACATTTTTGTACATAACGCGCAGGATTGAAAGGGTGAGTTATCAATCTGTTTTGCAGCAACATTGTTTAAGCAGCCATTACCCAACTGGAAGCTGAAGTATGAAAACATGTGGAAAGAGTAAAATACTAAGAATCAAATGATTGTTCTCTTAAAGGTCCTTATTCTCTTTCAGGACGATGTCAAATGGATTGATGGCAAAAATCAATATGAATGGAAATTTCCCTTCAAGAACACAAGTCTCTGCAAACCTATAATTGGTAAGGTATTAAAGCTAGCTCTGTAGAGGGCAACATGTACAGTACGGATCACGCGAAGCACACACTTTACTCGATTCGCCGAGTTTGGCCCTATCGAATGCCGAGCGAATCTACCCCAGGTCAGTGTTTGGATTTGGCGAATCCACGTGATCACACTCCGAGTCACTACGCATAGAATCCACTTAACCATGAGTGCACACCTTTGGCGATTTATTTTTGGGAACAAATCTAAATTTTCCGACAACTTCAACTTGTCAGACATCGCGCTTGAAAAAGAATCAATCGGCAGAAAAATACAAAGGCCGAGTGCATCTTTTCCGTGCAAAGTTGACATGACTGATAAATACAAGAGGTCAATGACCTTGAAGCTCTACTGATAGATTTTGATTTCAGTAAGTAGTCGCTACAGACTTGTTTTTTGAAAATCTATTTTTAACCGTGGCGGCCATCTTGAATTTCCGGCCGACCTGAAATATTGCTAGGATCAATTAGACATTAAGAGCAACATTCCTGTGAAGTTTCATGAAAATCCGTCAAGTAGTTTCAGAGGAGTAGTCGCTACAAGTTTTCATTATATAACTCTATGTAAACAAAGATGGCCACTGGCAGCCATGTTTAACTTCAAATCAAAACGATTTTCGACAAGGACCAACATCATGTCATACTGATCATTTTAGAAAACGTCCCATATCAATATCTCTAATTGTTTTGAAGAAGTAGTCGCTACAAACTTATTTATTTTAAACTATTTTTAGCTGTGGCGGCCATCTTGAATTTCCGGCCGACCTGAAATTTTTCTTGGATCAACTAGACATCAAGAGCAACATTTCTGTGAAGTTTCATGAACATCCATCAAATAGTTTCAGAGGAGTAGTCGCTACAAGTTTTTACTATATAACTCTATGTAACCAAAGATGGCCACTGGCAGCCACGTTTAAAGTCGAATCAAAACGATTTTTGATTTGGACCAACATCATGTCATGCTGATCATTTTAGAAAAAGTCCCATATCAATATCACTTATAGTTTTCAAGAAGTAGTCACTACAAACTTGTATTTTGAAAATTTATTTTTAGCCGTGGCGGCCATCTTGAATTTCCGGCCGACCTGAAATTTTGCTAGGATCATTTAGACATCAAGAGCAACATTCCTGTGAAGTTTCATGAAAATCTGTCAAGTAGTTTCAGAGGAGTAGTCGCTACAAGTTTTCATTATATAACTCTATGTAAACAAAGATGGCCGCTGGCAGCCATGTTTAACGTCAAATCAAAACGATTTTCGACAAGGACCAACATCATGTCATGCTGATCATTTTAAAAAAAGTCCCATATCAATATCACTTATAGTTTTCAAGAAGCAGTCGCTACAAACTTGAATTTAAAAAATCTATTTTTAGCTTTGGCGGCCATTTTGGATTTCACATCAACATGAATTTTTGCTAGGATCAACTAGACTTCATGGGCAACATTTCTGTAAAGTTTTATGAATATCCATCCAGTAGTTTCAGAGGAGTAGTCGCTACAAATAAAGGTTAACGGACGGACAGACGGACTGACGACAGACGCCGCACCACGGCATAAGCTCTGCTGATCTCTGATCAGTAGAGCTAATAATGAAAACATAAAAAGTCATTTCGAAAAAAATATGGATTTCAAACTTTTAATGCATTTAATCAAAAGTTTTTTTCGTTTCTGTTGTCAAAAAATCAGTTCTCTTGCAACCGACATAAATAATTGGATACCCATAATCCCTAGCGATGTAGGTACCTTTTAGAAAGGCGGCACTAAGAACGGGTTAATGACCTGGAATTCTTTACAATTTATTTGATTATTTTTACTAAAAAACTCATCGATATAATAATAATCAACAGCAGAATCGTAAATCATTTTACAAACACCGATTAAATAAAAATTGTAATTTCCAGTATAGTAATTACTAATTGTATTTTATGTTCAGTCACCGGTAATAGGAACCGCCATATAATTATCATGACATTATTTGGGCATTCGAATTTTCAAAAAACAAAAATAAAAAATTGTCTTCTGCCTTTTTTAGCTCGACTATTCGAAGAATGAGAGCTTATGTAATCACCCCGGCGTCGGCGTTGGCGTCCCACATCAAGGTTTACGTGTAAGCTGTGTTTACAAGTCAATATCTCTTACATTTCTTATCCTACCACAACCAAATTTGTTCATGGGCTTCCTTGTAGCATTATCTTAAGGGCTGCATAAGTAATTTTGGTTCCTGTAACCCCTTGGCTCCCATGGAACCCAAATTCTGATAGCCCTTAAAATATGTCTGTTTCACATCAAATTTTGCGTGTCAGCTGTGTTAACAGGTCTATATCTCTTACATTTTTTGTCCTAGCTGAACTAAATTTTGGAATTGGTTTCCATATAGTATGTTGTAAAGGGTTGGATAAGTAATTTTGTCTTCTGCAAATTCTGGGCTCCCATGGAACCCAAATTGTGATGGCCCATAAAATGTGCAATAAATGCAGATCTAGGTTTGCATGTAAGCATGTATATATCTATAATTTTGGTTTGGGATTTGTTATAGCATTATGCATTTTATTACTTCACCCATATTGGGTCATGGGCTCCCTCCTCCCCCCACCCCACCTCTACCCACGCCCCCACTCCCCTCCACACCTTTTATTTATTTATTTTTTACATATTTCTGTGTTGTTTTAGTCAATTCTAACAAATATATATTGCAACCCTCCCCGCCCCCACCACCCCCCACGCCTCTCACACCATCACCTCCCCCCCCCCCAACCCACCCCGCCCCAGACTTGAAACTCTTTTTTTTTTTTTTTTACATTTTTCTGTGAGCTTTTGTCAATTCTTACACAAATATGTTGCAACTTTCCCCGTCAACCCCCACCCCCCACCCCCGCCTCTCACCCCATCACCCCACCCACCATGCCCCATACTTGAATTTTTTTTATTTTTTTTAAATATTTCTGTGTTGTTTTAGTCAATTCTTACACATATATGTTGCAACCCTCCCTGCCCCCACCACCCTGCCCCCCTGCCCCTCACCCCATCAACCCCCCAAACCGCCCCAGACTTGAAACTTTTTTTTTCTTTTTTACATATTTCTGTGTTGCTTTTGTCAGTTCTTACAAATATATGTTGCAAACCTCCCCGCCCCCACCACCCTATCCCCCACGCCTCTCACCCCATCACCTCTCCCCCGGCCCACCCCGCCCCAGACTTGAAACTTTTTTTTTTTTTTTACATATTTCTGTGAGCTTTTGTCAATTCTTACACATATGTTGCAACCCTCCCCGACCCCCCCCCCCCCCCCCCCCCCCCCCCACCACATCACCCCACCCTACACCTGATTTTTTTTTTTTTAAAAAATATTTCTGTGTTGTTTTAGTCAATTCTTACACATATATGTTGCAACCCTTCCTGCCCCCACCACCCCACCCCCCTGCCTCTCACCCCATCACCCCCCCCCCCCCCCACTCCGCCCCCCACACTTGTAACTTTTTTTTTTTTCTTTTTTTTAAATATTTCTGTGTTGCTTTAGTCAGTTCTTACAAATACGCCCCGCCTCCCGCCTCTCACCCCATCACCCCACCCACCACGCCCCACACTTGATTTTTTTTTTTTTTTTAACATATTTCTTTGTTGTTTTAGTCAATTCTTACACACATATGTTGCCCCCACAAACCCCCAACGCACTCCCGCCTCTCACCCCATCACCCCCACCCCGCCCAAGACTTGGATCTTTTTTTTTTTTACATATTTCTTTGTTGTTTTAGTCAATTTATACACATATATTGTTGCCCCATCCACACCCTCCACACCCCCGCTCCCCCACCCAACCCCCACTTGAAAATCTAATTTTGTTGTTGTTGTTTTTACATATTTCCGTGTTGTTCTAGTCATTTCTTACACATATATGTTGCAAACTTCCCGTCCCCCAACCACCCCCCCCCCCCCCCCCCCCCCCCCCCCCCACACACTTGAAACTTTTTTTTTTTTACATATTTCTGTGTTGCTTTTGTCAATTCTTACACATATATTTTGCCCCCTCACCCCGCCCCCAACCCACTCCCGCCACTCTCCCCCACAACCCACCCCCATTTGAAACTTTTTTTTTTATACATATTTCTGTGTTGCTTTTGTCAATTCTTACACATATATGTTGCCCCCTCACCGCCCCTCTACCCCACCTACACCCGCCTCTCACCCGCCCCCCCCCCCCCCCCCCCCCTACACACATGAAACTTTTTTTTTTTTTACATATTTCTTTGTTGTTTTAGTCAATTCTTACACATATATTTTGCCCCCTCACCCCCTCCCCCCCCCAACCCACTCCCGCCACTTCCCCCGCTCTCCCCCACAACCCACCCCCACTTATAACTTTTTTTTTATACATATTTCTGTGTTGCTTTTGTCAATTCTTACACATATATGTTGCCCCCTCACCACCCCTCTACCCCACCTACACCAGCCTCTCACCCGCCCCCCCCCCCCCCCCCCCCCCCACCAACCCCCACCACACTATTTTTTTTTTTTTTTTTACATATTTCTTTGTTGTTTTAGTCAATTCTTACACATATATGTTGCACCCACCCCCAGCCCCCAACTCACTCCCACCTCTCCCTCCCAACTCACCCCCACTTGAAACTATTATTTATTTATTTTTACATATTTCTGTGTTGCTTTTGTCAATTCTTATACTTATATGTCAATTCTTACACATATATGTTGCCCCCTCACCACCCCTCTACCCCACCTACACCAGCCTCTCACCCGCCCCCCCCCCCCCCCACCAACCCCCACCACACTAGTTTTTTTTTTTTTTTTTTTTACATATTTCTTTGTTGTTTTAGTCAATTCTTACACATATATGTTGCACCCACCCCCAGCCCCCAACTCACTCCCACCTCTCCCTCCCAACTCACCCCCACTTGAAACTATTATTTATTTATTTTACATATTTCTGTGTTGCTTTGTCAATTCTTATACTTATATGTTGCCCCCCCACCACGCCCCCGCCTCCCTCACCGCCACCCCCCCTCCCCCACCACCACCACCACCACCACCACCCCCGCCTCTCACCCCGCCCCCACTTGATTTTTTTTTACATATTTCTTTGTTGTTTTAGTCAATTCTTACACATGTTGCCCTCCCCACCCCACACCTCTACCTCATCCCCACTCAAACTCGATTTTTTTTTTTTTTCTTCATATTTTTGTGTTGTTTGGTGAATTATTACATAGCTTCTTACACATATATGTTGCCCTCAACCCCCACCCCCCCCCCCCCCCCTCCCCCCCCCCCCCACCTCCACCCCGCCCTCTCTCCCACCCTCAGCTCGCACCCCCACTCGTTTTTTTTTGTTTTTGTTTTTTTTTACATATTTCTGTGTAGTTTGGTCAATTCTTACACATAGTTATGTTGTGCTCCCAACCCCATCCCACATTGTTGTAGCCTTGTTTTCTGATGGTATATACTAGCTATCAATTTATTATTCTCCGAAAAATCGAATACTTGAGCTGCGCTGTTCTCCGACAGCTCTTGTTAAAAGTTATAATTGAATAATTATGCATTAGATTAACTGCAGTAATAAAATGTTGCACCTTTTACCTGTGCAGTTTCGACTCCGCAAACTCCAAGTTTGTATACGCGAAGTATCGTGGCATTATGCGCGAGGTATCAGTATCACGGCGTAAGTTTGCCGAGAGCCGATTCCCACGCCGAGTAGTTTTATCACCCAAACTCCGCGTAATTACGTGAAATGGTTGTACGCCGTGGCCTTTTGATATATTAAATATGTAATAAACAGAAACTCTCCTTTTCAGTAAATTTGTTCATATATATCTTTCTTTCATTTCAGACAGTGTCCTGGCTTCTCACCAAGTGGTGGAGACCTTTGGAGGATGAAATTTAAAGGTTTTAAAATATGCCCAGAAAAGGACTGGATGTGGAGAAAGAAATAAACGAGACAATTTGTTTTTAACTCAATGGCCTGGTGACTATACGAGAAAATTCAAGGACCAAGGACAATATACCTATTCCGGCGGAAGGATTTGTGTATGGTGGCGAAACCACTTGACTTTTTGATTGGATTCATGGAAAAAAAAACGATCAAATGAAAATAACTTAATTGGCCTGGTGACTATCACGGGAAAATTCAAGACCAAGGACAATATAACTATTCCGGCGGAAGGATTTGTGTATGGTGCCGAAACCACTTGACTTTTTGATTGCATTCATGCGGAAAAAAACTGGAAAAAAAAACGATCGAATGAGAATAACTTAATATTTAACAGATTATACCCCTCCAAAGTGTTAGTGAAATGTTTTTATTACATTTCTACGTCTGAAAGATTGGGATTTTTCAGTTAAAGAATATTCACATTCTCTAAATATTAACTCTGAACACATAAATAACTTGAAATATGCCGTCAATAAAGTGTTGTTGACGTATACTCTATCCACCCTTAACGTTCAATAAAACAAATAATTTAGGTTAAAATTATACACAAAGCGATTTGAAATGTAAAATAGATTATTTAACTGCTGGGTTCGATTTATATAGGGAAATCCTTCACTTGATGGTGGTCATGTTTGTTCCATTTTAAAGAAATAGTTACAACACTACCATCTCATGAAGGATTTCCCTATAAATGATCGCAGCAGTTAAATAATCTATATATCCGTTTACATCCGTTTTTGCATTTTGACCATTGTGTGCTATTTGTGTAGGCGATTGTTGTCACGGTGATCACTGTAGATTGTTATTGTCACATAGATCGAAGTGTAGACTTATCGTCATGTGGTCGCTGTGGAGATTGTTAGTCATGTGGTCGCTGTGGAAATTTATTATTGTCACATGTTCACTGTACATACTGTTATTGCCACGTGGTCGCTGTGGAGATTGTTATTGTCACATGATCGTTGTATAGACTTGTCACGGGGTCGCTGTGGAGATTGTTATTGTCACGTGGTCGCTGTGGAGATTGTTATTGTCACATGATCGCTGTATAGACTGTTATTGTCACGTGGTCTCTGTGGAGATTGTTGTGGTCGCTGTGGAGCTTGTTATTGTCACATGATCGCTGTATAGACTGTTATTGTCACGTGGTCGCTGTGGAGATTGTTATTGTCATGTGGTCGCTGTGGAGATTGTTATTGTCCGTGGTCGCTGTGGAGGTTGTTATTGTCACATCATCCCTCTATAGACTGTTATTGTCACATGGTCGCTGTGGAGATTGTTATTGTCACGTGGTCGCTGTGGAGATTGTTATTGTCACGTGGTCGCTGTGGAGATTGTTATTGTCACATGGTCGCTGTGGAGGTTATTATTGTCACATGATCACTGTATATACTTAAATTACTGTCACATGGTCGCTGTGGACATTATTATTGTCACATGATTGCTGTATAGACTGTTATTGTCACGTGGTCGCTGTGGAGATTGTTATTGTCAAGTGGTCGCTGTGCAGATTGTTATTGTCACATGGTTGCTGTGGAGATTGTTATTGTAATGTGGTCGCTGTAGAGATTGTTATTGTCATGTGGTCGCTGTGGAGATTGTTATTGTCACATGATCGTTGTATAGACTTATTGTCACGTGGTCGCTGTGGAGATTGTTATTGTCACATGATTGCTGTATAGACTGTTATTGTCACGTGGTCGCTGTGGAGATCATTATTGTCATGTGGTCGCTGTGGAGACTGTTATTGTCACATGGTCGCTGTGGAGACTGTTATTGTCATGTGATTACGGTGTAGATTATAATTGTCACTTGATTGCGGAGTTCGACAATTTATAAATAGCTAGACATGTTTTGTTGACATAATTACAGAAATACTTTTTAACAGTTGCTTTCGTTATAGAGATTGAATTTTTTTTATTATTAAAGGTGATTGATTCAATTTGTAGTGAGGTATTATCTTAAACCCCAATATTTTACATTAAATAAAACCCTTACCCTTCTATGAATGCATAATGGACTGTCCTTTTGTTAAACTTGGACCTTTCCATTTATGACACAAAGGGTTGTTTTGGAGAAATGACTGATGAACAGCCAGAAAGTCCTGCGAGTTCTGAGTTCACACTGCATGCAAAGGCTATTGTGGTCAAAGCATGAACAGTATATCAAAGGACTATATGGTCGAGCATTTGTACATTTTCTTTCCAGCAGAAAAGTAGTTGTTACATACCACATCAACATTAATCCAACTATAATTCAACGTTGTTTTAGCGTTCGGTCTTCAACGTTGTTTCAACGTTTGGTTTTCAACGTTGTTTCAACGTTAGAATTTCAACGTTGATTCAACGTCAGAATTTCAACGTCCAATCAACTTTCAAATCCAACTATAAATCAACGTTGATTCAACATTGGTACCTGACGTTGATTCAACGTTGATTCAACATTGTTGTGCCCGCTGGGTAGATGGGTTCGTTGATTCAACGTTGATTCAACATTGTTGTGCCCGCTGGGTAGATGGGTTTGTTTTTGTAACAAAAACATATGTCTCCCCCACACTCTCAGTGTAATGGACAAACATCATGGATATGTACCTGTTCAGACTAAGGATATACTGATCTAATGGCTACCAGGCATGAACTGCTTGGTTTACTGTGAGTATAGTGCAGTCTATGCCAATGAATGGTTTTCATGCACTGCTGTTACACTACAGTCATGCACTCTCATACTGTAGTCCACGTGCATATGCCCTTGGACCTCTAAGTGTGACCTTGACCTTGAACAGACAGGCTAGAAGTTGCGCTCTGCACATCGTCTCGATATGGTGAACATTTGTGGCAAGTTATTTCCAAATCCCTCAAGCGGTTCAAGAAATGGTGGAGACACGAATATACGGCCTACGACCTTCGACCTCTGTGACCTTGACCTTGAACGGACATGGCTAGAAGTTGCACTCTGCATGTTGCCTCGATATGGTGAACATTTTTTCCAAGTTATTTCAAAATCCCTCAAGCGATTCAAGAGATATGGTGGAGACCAACGTGTGACGGACAGAGACACAAAATATAGTGCAAAACCTTCAACCTCTAAGTGTGACCTTTACCTTGAATAGACGTGGCTGGAAGTTGCACTCTGCACATCGTCTCGATATGGTGATCAGTTGTGCTAAGTCATTTCATACATACATGTGGGGAGACATGTTTTCAAACAATCTTTTAATTCTGACAATTAACATCTACATTATACTTACAATAGGTATTGTTCTCTTGTGACAGTCTTTCTTCTCTTACGCATCCCATACACTGGACTCGGACATTAGGCTTCCCTTCTGACACAAAGTCTCCTAAATGAAATGTATGTTCTATCAATTTATATAATATACTGAGGGAAAAAAGTTTAGCAAGTTGAAATAATATTGTATACAAGTTATACCGAAAATTTACAGGCTTCAAGACCCCTACCTTCATTTATACGTTACTTCATTAAGATGTTCGACTGTTATTGATGTCGGTTTATTAAAAAATTGTGTCTATAGCAGTAGTTTCTTGATTTTACAACCAAAAATGTATTATTTACAGGGTGCAAAAACAACTTGCTAAACTTTTTTCCCTCGGTATAGTAATTTATAATAATACGACTTCTGCAGCAATCATGATAATCAATATGTCTGTATATGGATAGTTTGAAGCGACCATATTTATTTGCTTTAAATGGATCTAGATAGTGTAGGGAAGGTGCGTCTCAAGAACATAATGTTTCTGTTAAAAGTAATTGGTCTTTATATGTTAATAGGTTAAAACTTTAAAGGGACACACAGCAATCTTGATTTCTTTCAGACTCGTGGCATCTGTTAGTTTTTTTAACTTTGGTTGCATATTTCCAAATCATTATTTCTTAGAATAGTTTAAAGCAATTTTGTTAAGACATGTAGAAATATTGTCTTCTGCGATGAAAGGGGAAGGGGACTCTTTGCTTTTCCCTCTGCACCCCCACCCACCCCCACCCAATAATTAGAGAAAAGTATATTTATTTTACTAATTGTTGATTATTGTTGATTAAACTGCACAAATACTATTTTTAAATGTATGGCAGAATAATGAAAACACATTCAACAAGAGCTGTCGGAGAACAGCGCAGCTCGACTATTCGATTTTTCAGAGAGTAATAAATGATATAGCTAGTATATACCATCAGAAAACAAGGCTAAAACAATGGGGGGAGAGGCAGCGGTGTGGGGGGAGGGGACCAACAATATGTGTAAGAAGCTGTGTAAGAATTGACTAAAACAACACAGAAATATGTAAACAAAAAAAAATCTAGTTTCTAGTGGGGATGGGGGTTGAGTGAAAGGCGTGTGTGTGTGTGGGGGGGGGGGAGGGGGGGTAGTTTCTAGTGGGGATGGGGGTTGAGTGAAAGGCGGTGTGTGTGTGTGGGGAGGGAGGGGAGGCAGCACAGAAATATGTAAAAATAAAAAAAATCCAGTTTCAAGTGAGAGGCAGTGGGTCGGGGGAGCGCAATATATGTAAGAATTGACAAAAGCAACAGAGAATTATGTAAAAAAAAATAAAAAAAATAGAGTTTTAAGTGTGTGTGTGTGAGAGGGTGGGGAGGAGGCAGTGGGTCGGGGGAGCGCAATATATGTAAGAATTGACAAAAGCAACAGAGAATTATGTAAAAAAATAAATAAAAAAATTGAGTTTTAAGTGTGTGTGTGTGTGTGTGGGGGGGGGGGGGGGGGGGGGGGGGGTGAGGTGAGGCGGGTGATGGGAGGGACAACATATGTGTAAGAATTGACTAAAACAGAAATATGTAAAAAAAAAAAAAAGTTTTGGGGGGGGGGGGGGGAGACGGTAGGGGGAGTGGGGGCTGGGGTGCAGGAGGGAGCCCATGCCCCAATATCGGTGAAGTATGAATACGATGCATAATGCTATAAGAAATCTCAAACCTAAATTATAGATATATACATGCTTACATGCAAACCTAGATCTGCCATTATTGCACATTTTATGGGCCATCACAATTTGGGTTCCATGGGAGCCCAGAATTTGCAGAAGACAAAATTACTTACCCAACCCTTTACAACATACTATATGGAAACCAATTCCAAAATTTAGTTCAGCTAGGACAAGAAATGTAAGACATATAAAGATATTGCTTACACGCAAAATTTGATGTGAAACAGACACATTTTAAGGGCTATCAGAATTTGGGTTCCATGGGAGCCCAGGGGTTACAGGAACCAAAATTACTTAAGCAGCCCTTAAGATAATGCTATAAGGAAGCTAATGACCAAATTTGGTTGTGCTAGGGTAAGAAATGTAAGAGATATAGGCTTACACGCAAAATTTGATGTGAAATGGGACGCATTTTATGGGCTATCATAATTTGGGTTACATGGGAGCCCATGGGTTACATGTAAGAGATATAGACTTGTAAAGACAGCTTACACGCAAACCTTGATGTGGGACGCCGACGCCTGGGCAAGTACATAAGCTCTCTTATTCTTCGAATAGTCGAGCTAAAACCTAAAAATATTTAAAAAAAAGAGTCTAAGTTGACAAGCTTACATACAAAACTTTAGCCAAATTTTCTAAATATAACAGAGGCCATAATTGTGTTAAAATGATTTGTATGGTGTTTTTACGTCATTTTCAACACTTATAAGGTTATATATGACAATTGATTTTTTTGTGGTGGAGGCAGACCACTCCACTTTTCCTGGGTAGAACCAGTACTGTACACCTCCCGCCATCCGTAAGAATCGACACTTCCTCACTTACAGGTCGAGCTCCAAGTGGGATTCGAACCAGCAGAGGTGAGAGGCAAAGGTTTACAACGTCATCAACCATTCGGCCACGGAGACGCTTTTGTTAAAATGAAGCGAGTTGTAGATCACGGCTGTTTGATGTTCTCTTATGATGCTAAACACATTTGTGAAGGTTCAATCCATTATGTAAAGTAGTTTCAGAGATACAAGCTTACATACCAAACTTTAACCAAATTTGTTTAAGTATAAAAGGAGCCATAATTCTGTTAAAATAAAACCATGTTATAGAACCTGGCTCTTGATGTTGTCTTATGATGCCGAATACATGTGTGAAGATTCAATACATTATGTAAAGTAGTTTCGAAGATACAGGCTTAAATATAATTCTTTAACCGGACGCAGACAACGATGTGATGGCTGTTTTTTTTCTTTGGAAATGTCAAGCTAAATTTTGCAGGAATGAAATGGCACCTGCATTTAGCTCAAATTGTACATTAGCAGTTTATTTCATTTACAGAAACTAAACCCAAATTTCACAACAAAATCATTCTTGCATTAATGCATGTGTGCCTATTAAAAGTGTCTATTAAAGTGTAGATTTATTCGTGAGTACCTAAAATACCCATAATTGAATATGCGTAAAAGGAATCATGTGTTAGTAACTCATAATTCGATACTTTGGTGGTTAATGCATTTATATTGTAGTTATAGAATTCGGATTCGCACATATATACATTATATCGTTAGTAAGCTTTGAAATGATGAACATCTTAAGTAAAAGGTGCCTGGCAGGATAGCGGCTTTAATTCTTAGCAAAGCTGTGAAAATAGATACATTAACTTCATATGCACATGGTAGCTCTAACATACCTCCAAATCGCTATGACTGTGACTGGTTCAAAGTTTGCCATCAAATTCTAGTCCCATAGGAGATATTAAAAGGCTCTGGCCACCATCTAATTCTTGCTTCACAGAAGAGGTAGAAAGGCTAGTAGTATCAAACAAGATCCAGATTTCCAGAAAAACATTTGCTTTCATGCTAAATTGCCAACTGGGACCTGTAAACAAAACATCCACATAAAAATACTAAATTAAAGTTAAAACAAAATCAGTAAAACTAATGGTCAGTACCTTGTATATAATAATGTCATGGTATCTTCCTTTTTTCATTACCGAAACATTCTTCTTAATGATTTTCGATAGAAATTTGCCTGTGAATGTTGGTTTCTATTCTCTTACCTTATAATCACTTTGGGAGCATGACATTATAATACATCATTAATATCGGTAACCCCTACCTACCTGCTTTACTATTCAGCAGCGAACCTACATGCATGTTTTGATTGGCTGTAAATATTAACAATTAAGTCTATTAACAATTTCATCCGGGATAAGCGTGCGTGCGTATTTACCCATTTCATTCGGGATACCCGTCCACGAGTAGTTTTGACTGTTGTTGACAAGTCGTTGTTTTCAATGTGGAAACCCGTATAAAACGTCATTACTTTGTGGTTACTCTTCAGATAGAAGGCAGGGTGAGCATGCACAGTAAATAAAAAATTGTCTGGGAATTTTAAACACTTCAGGAAGTGAGAAAAAAGTTTTCTGAGATTTTTTGCGTGTATTTCCTCGATTTTCGAGTGAATCTGTAAATAGGGATGATTGTTTTTATGTACCAAGCAAAGGGAGATACATTTATGTGGGATTTCATGACGAATTTTAGTTTATGAATGAGGAAGACGATGTTTTGGGCAACTTTTAGTGAGAGGAAATTGTAAACAACAAATGAATTTAGACCGAAAGGGACTTAAACCTTTTTTTTTGCCGATTTTGACTCTGATGACTATGGAAATGATGAAAATGTTTGGTTTCCGGAGGAATGTGTTAATGGAATCTTCCATCCACGCCATCTCAGACAATATTTAGACCATGGGATGCTTTTTCCAGCACCCTGAAGAAGCAATAAATTATTATCCCATCATTCCTTCAATATGATTTGGGAAGACGATCTTTGGGAACGGTTGGTCACCGAGACTCCGGTACGCGTAGGATTTGACCATGTTTATAAAAATCAGTATAACTTTTGAAGTTCTCTATGGATTTTAAAGATTCTTGCAGCATTAGAAATGACTTGAAATTCTCTACAATCTACATACTAGGTTATTATAAAGGTGAATATTTCTTACAGAAAACTTGGGTGAAAATAAGGTATGACATCATTTTGACCCGATTCGCATGCTCACGTATGATTTTTATGTTCATTTAATTAGTTTTTGCATGAATATTGCTTTTAAAATTATTTCTTTGTGTATGGAATTTAAATACCTACATAATGATATATAGTTTTGTTAATTTATTTTTAAAATTGACCAAGTAAACCACATTTTACTAACATCACCGAAATGTAATTTGCTGCAGCAGCAGAAACCTCAAAACTGTTCAGATTTACAGGAACACTTATCAGATTTACCTGCAGAATGAAATGGGTTAAACCTCTGCAGGCATAAATCGCTATGTTTAGCTGTTTACGTTATTTAATTCATTTAAAGAGTCTTGATTTATTCACGTGTACTTAAAATACCCATAATTAAATATGCGTAAAATTAATTAAGAGTTGGCAACTCGTAATTAGATGCTTTGGCATGGATAACAATAGGGTGATGTTTATATTGTAGTTAATAGAGTTAAAGCTTCGAAACATATATAAGTTACACATGTACCTTATCATAAGTACACTTTGAAACAGTGTACATCTGCTGTAAAATGTGCCTGTTGTTGGCGGAATAGTGGGTTTAAGGCTTAGCAAAGTTGTGAAAATAGATACAGTAAATTTGTTCTATTGCACAGTAGCTCTAACATACCTCCAATTTGCTATGACTCTGTGAGGTTCAATGGGTCAGGCTGTCATCAAATTCTAGTCCCACAGAAGAGATGAAAATAATCTAGCCACTAATAATTCTTGCTTCACAGAAGTGGTAGAAAGTCTACTACTATCAAACTGATCCCGACTTCCAGAAAAACACTCATGTCGATGCTTAATTGCCAACTGTGTTAAAATGCCTGGACCTGTAAACAAAATATTGATATAAAATATTACATGCATAAAAGGTAAAACAAAATCAGTTGCATAAAAGGTAAAACAAAATCAGTTGCTCCCTTTAGTTTAGGACCTGGCATTAGTATTACAAATAGAAAGAAATACATATTGTGTTTGACATTCTTTTTTAACTTGGCTGGCGTGGCGCAGTCGGTAGCACGACAGATTTGTAACCGGAGTGCCCGGGTTCAATCCTCCGTGGTGCCACTGAGTTACGTCTGTGTGTTCTTGAGCAAGACACTTTCCCTTAGCCCCGTCCGTCGGATGGTGACGTAAACCAGGCGGTCCCGTGTATTGGTCTATCCTTCGAGCACATTAAAGAACCATAGGAATCTATTCGATAAGAGTAGGACAGGTTCCCGGATTCCTATGTATCCTTCCCCTCTCTCTGATTGTTACCGAAACATTCCTTTCAATGATTTTCACCCGTGAATGTTCGCTTACCTTATAATCACTTTGGGAATATGACATTTAAATGAAACTAAACTACCAAATGTCAGTACAAAACTATTCTTCCAAACTATAGCCATGTGCTATCCGATGCAGATTTTTGCAGCAGGGGCTTTTTACCAGTTGTGGGGATGCTGAAAATTGTCCATGAATTGGGAATGAAAGGAAAGGCAAAGGCTCCATGCGGCCCCCTCCTATGGTTCTTTAACGTGCTCGGAGGATAGACCGATACACGGGACTGCCCGCTTTACGTCACCATCCGACAGACGGGGCTAAGCGAAAGTGTCTTGCCCAAGAACACACCGACGGAGCTCAGAGGACAGACCGATACACGGGACCGCCCGGTTTACGTCCCCATCCAAAGGACGAGGCTAAGGAAAGTGTCTTGCCCAAGAACACACTGACGAAACTCAGTGGCACCACGGCGGATTGAACCCGGGGCCTCCGGTTACAAATCCGCCGCGCTACCGATTGCGCCACGCCAGCCCTCTTCTGTTTGAAATGTTAACATATGCGTTTCGATTGAGGAGACCTATTTGTAGTAAAATAGTCCCGATTAAAACTAAAATGTTTTTATGCATTATTTCAAATCACAGACCAAATTAATTATTAATGTCTGTGTTCAAATCTAACAACATCTAATTTGCAGATATTCTGAAAATTATATTTACACAAGAAATAAATAAGTTTCATCCAAACATATTTCAAATTTAACAGGTTTTACCAAACTCTTGTAATTTAGTAGTTATAGGAGAGATATATATATGTGAGTGCAAGGAACGATAACTCTGCATAGGTAAAGGTTAGGAAAGCAAACACCTGGCTCCAAAAGAGTTACAAAGGTAATTTTGGACAATAAAAAACAAAAGAATTTTTTAATAACTAACGCCAGATTCATAGCAACAAAAGTAGATGATGAGCACAAAAAAGTAATCATCAGTCGAGACCTAACAGAAGTGCAAAGAATAGAGAGAAGGAAAGCTAGGTCCGAGGGTGCCCCTTAAAGGTGAATAATCTGGTGACTGAGGATATGGAAATACAACCAAGTCAGCCTAACCAGCACATTCTTACTAGTCAACACGACACAGGACACATTCTGGACAATTACTTCTGGGGCGTCAACATATCGGCGAGTAATACTGAACACTTACCAGGTGATCTTACGATAGTTAACAGCAACATCCTGAAAATCAACATCTAGACAACCCATATCTCTCCGACACTTGAGGCCTTGAAACTACAATTGTGGTCAATAAGGGCAGTTTGAGTGTTCTGTATACAAATGTTGATTGCTTAACCAAAGAGAAAAAATCTGAGCTCTCATCTTTAATTAATTGTAATTACTATGATATTATTACCTTATCCGAAATTTTACCAAAATATTCAACTATAGTTCAGTGTGAAGAATTCTTTCAAATTGATGGCTTTGATATGCATACTTCAGACTTATATTCAGGTAGAGGAGTAGAAATCTATACAAAAATAAGCTTAAATGCCATCTTGGTTGATACAGACTCTGATTTCAAAGAATCTGTATGGTGTTAAGTAAGACTCCACAATACAGATAAACTTATAATAGGTTGTGTATATAGAAGCCCCAATAGTGACTGTTCAAATAATCTCAAACTGCCTGGCCTTTTTGGCAAAATTTTATCAAATGTGTATTCCCATGTGTTAATTATGGGAGATTTAACTTTAAAGAAATCAAGTGGGATATTATGAGAACCACCTGTGGGTATGAGCACCCTGCAAATGTCTTCTTTGAAAGTATCAGAGATAACTTTCTGTTTCAACATGTTGTTGAAGCAACCAGATATAGAGCTGGTGATGAACCCTCTTTAATTGAGGAAAATATGATTAAATCAATCAACTATGACCCAAGTCTTGGGAAAAGTGATCACATATAATGCTAAACTTTAAATTCAATTGTTATTTCGACCTTGAAGTCAACAATACACCAAAATTGAACTTCCATAAAGGTGATTATACTCAACTGAATAGTGATTTGGATGATGTCGATTGGAACGATGTGAAAGGGGAATAACCAATGACTGAGGCCTGGAGTAGCTAAATTGCTGAAACCATTATCAATTTATTAGAAAAATCCATACCAGTGAGCAGAGTCAATCCAAGGTCAACCAGAAATAACCCTATTATAGATAAAAATGCAATTAAAATCATCAGAATAAAGCACAGCAAATGGACAAAATATAAACACTGTAAAAATGAAAGAAACTTCAACGAATATAAATTGGCAAGGAATAATGTTGTCTATGAATTGAGAAGATGTAAATATGACTATGAAAAGGATTTGGCAACAAAAATGAAAACTGATAACAAACTATTCTGGAAATACCAAAACAAAAATTTCTGTTAGTAACTTAGAAAATATCAATGGCGGTATAACGAGGAATGACAAGGAAAAAGCCGAAGTACTAAATAACCACTTTGTATCTGTATTTACCAATGAAAATATTGATATTATACCAATACTGGAGGAAAAACCACACTGTTCTAAATTAATAAACATCAACACTACAGAGGAAATTGTCAACAAACTATTAATTCAAATCAAGTCTTCTAAATCACAAGGACTGAGATATTCTCCACCCTCAAATATTCAAAGAATGTGCGAATACATTGACTGCACCACTTACAAATCTCTTTAAGAAATCCATGGATGAAGGAAAACTACCAGAAATATGGCAAACAGCCAATGTGACTGCAGTCTTCAAATCCGGGAAAAAGATGAAGCCGGAAAATTATCGACCAATCAGTCTTACACCGATATCTTGTCGGATAATGGAACAAGAGGCCCAAGAGGGCCTGTGAACGCTCTACTGGCTGTTATACCATTGATGAATCGAGTCGTACTACATGGTGTCTAGAGTGTACACAAGGTTTTTCAAGTATTTGACCTAGTGACCTAGTTTTTGACCCCATGGGACCCATTTTCGAACTTGACCAAAATATAATTAAGACAACATTTCGACAAAGTTTCATCAAGATCGGGTCAGAAATATGGCCTCTAGAGTGTACTAGTGACCTAGTTTTTGACCCTGTGTGACCCTGTGTGACCCATTTTTGAACTTTAGCAAGCTATAATTGAGACACATATTCTGACAAAATTGCATCAAGATCGGGTCAAAAATATGGCCTCTAGAGTGTACACACGGTTTTTCCAAAGTTTGACCTAGTGACCTAGTTTTTAACACCATGTGACCCATTTTTGAACTTGACCAAGATATAATTAAGACAAACATTTTGACAAAGAGTGTACACAAGGTTTTTCCAATATTTGACCTAGTGACCTAGTTTTTAACCCCATGTGACCCATTTTCAAACTTGACCAAGATATAATTAAGATAAACAATTTGACAAAATTTCATCAAGATTGGGTAATAAATATGACCTCTAGAGTGTACACAAGTTTTTCCAAAGTTTGACCTAGTGACCTAGTTTTTAACACCATGTGACCCATTTTTGAACTTGACCAAGATATAATTAAGACAAACATTTTGACAAAGTTTCATCAAGATTGGGTCAGAAATACGGCTTCTAGAGTGTACACAAGGTTTTTCCAGTATTTGACCTAGTGACCTAGTTTTTAACCCCATGTGACCCATTTTCAAACTTGACCAAGATATAATTAAGACAAACATTCTGACAAAGTTGCATCAAGCTCGGGTCAAAAATATGGCCTCTAGAGTGTACACAAAGTTTTTCCAATATTTGACCTAGTGACCTAGTTTTTGACCCCACATGACCCATTTTCGAACTTGACCAAGATTTCATTGAGACAAACAATTAAGATAAACATTCTGACAAAGTTGCATCAAGCTCGGGTCAAAAATATGGCCTCTAGAGTGTACACAAGGTTTTTCCAATATTTGACCTAGTGACCTAGTTTTTGACCCCACATGACCCATTTTCGAACTTGACCGAGATTTCATTGAGACAAACATTCTGACAAAGTTTCATGATGATTGCATCAGAAATGTGGCCTCTAGAGTGTACACAAGCAAAAGTTAACGAACGGACGACGGAAGACGGACAACACACCATCCCATAAGCTCTGCTGGCCCTTGGCCAGTAGAGCTAAAAAATTGTTAGAATAGAAATGGTTGACCATTTAATCGAGAACCAACTATTATCAATTCACCAACATGGTTTCAGACGGGGCTGCTCCTGTGCTACCCAGTTATTGGAGTGTCTTGATGACTAGTCAGAGGCTATTGATAGCTGTGAAGAAGTCGATGTCATTTATCTGGATTTCAAAGCGGCCTTCGACAAAGTACCCCACAAAAGCTTAATGAGTAAGGTAAAATCTATGGGTATAACTGGTAAACTTTATGACTGGATAGAGGACTTTTTAACAAATAGAAAACAGAGGGTGATGGTCAATGGGCATGACTCAGAACTCAGGGATTTCACAAGCGGGGTTCCCCAGGGCAGTGTTCTTGGGCCTTTTTTGTTTCTTATTTATATCAATGACCTCCCAGATGCCATGTCCTGCACCGCCAAACTTTTTGCTGACGATACAAAACTGTACACATGCATAATTTTAATCGCCACAGCGTGAGATAGACCTACAAGACAGTATCACTGCATGTGAATGGGCTAAAAAATGGCAAATGATATTTAATGCTAAAAAGTGCAAACACCTACATATCAAGTTGGTAATAATGATGATGAATCCAATGTATTCTATATCAAGGATAATTCGAATAAAATAGAAGAAATTACCATGGTAATATAGGAGTAACATTTGACTCAAAATTGAAGTTCTCCTATATATCATATAAGTAGTAAAGTATCTAAGGCCAATAGAAACCTTGGCCTAATATATAAGACTTTCACATACATGGATAGAGAAATGTTCCTGTGTTTATATAAGTCCCTTGTTAGACCACACCTTGAATACGCTACGGTGGTTTGGTCCCCATACCTAAAAAAGGATATAATTGCTATAGAAAATGTCCAAAAAAAAGGACTAGGATGGTGGAAAACCCACAGGGAATTTAGAGCGCTTGATCCAAAAAAATAATTCCTTTATATAATATATTGAATAGGGTTGAATTAAGCTGTATAGGCCTATGGGAATAGTTTACCACATCTGTGGACTACAGCCAACGTTTACTATTTTACCCGTTTTTCACTCCGTGTCGATAGTACACGCACTTAAAACTATTTATCCGTGTAGCGGAAATACTAATGATGCTATCTGACTATACGTCTCCTCGTGATATCGCGTACACAAACCACAAACCGAACAAAAAATGTAGCACAAGAATAACCAATGTTGACAGTGTTGAAAATGCCGGAAGAGGTATTTCAAGGGCAAAATAAATGACGTTTTCTGATTGGCTGATAATAAACGACAATCATTGTTCAGCCAATCAGAAAGCGTCATTTATTTTGCCCTTGAAATTCCTCTTCCGGCATTTTCAACACTGTCAACATTGGTTATTCTTGTGCTACATTTTTTGTGTACGCGATATCACGAGGAGACGTATAGTCAGATAGCATCATTAGTATTTCCGCTACACGGATAAATAGTTTTAAGTGCGTGTACTATCGACACTGAGTGAAAAACGGGTAATATAGTAAACGTTGGCAGATGTGGTAAACTATTCCCATAGGCCTATACAGCTTGATTCAACCCTATTCAATATATTATATAAAGGAATTTTTTTTTTTTGGATCAAGCGCTCTGGATTCCCTGTGGGAAATACTCAGTAACTTTCCGTACCATGCAAGACTCACTATGCTAGGGCTACCAACCCTTGAGTATAGAAGAGTGTGGGCTGACGTGATTCAGGTTTATAAAATCTTAAATAATATCGATACAGTTGACAAAAATAAACTGTTCACTCAGGCCCCTGATCTTGGAACAATGGGAAATTCCAAGAAACTATTTAAAAAAAGAGCAAGAATTGATATTAGGAAAAATTCATTTGCTTACAGA
This sequence comes from Cyrtodaria siliqua, assembly GCA_037043455.1. Lineage (NCBI taxonomy): Eukaryota > Metazoa > Mollusca > Bivalvia > Adapedonta > Hiatellidae > Cyrtodaria > Cyrtodaria siliqua. The sequence continues at coordinate 121,059 of JAWPHD010006262.1, read as the reverse complement.
GTCGTAGAATCTTGGAACAAGCTCTCGGACACAGTGATGGAGGCACCCACCATCAATTCCTTTTAATGTAGGCTTAATAAATATTGGGCAAATCATCCTAATAAATTCAGACCGCAAAACTAAAAAGGAACCGGAAGTCTTTCACTATGAAAAGAACAAAATCATAACCAGACTGGGAAAACAACCATTTCTAAAAGGGCCTAAGAAACCTGTTGGTTAATACACCGACTTCGACTACAGTATAAACAGAGCTAGCATGGAGATTGGCACTGTCTATGAATTGTGCCTCCATATTCCGTTGTTGATGATTTTGACGACAACCTGACTATTTTATAAACAAAACATTTAAATCTACCTATTATATGAATTTACGCGTGTTCTTGTACTTAATTGTATCTTTATCCGGCCAAATCATCTCGTAGAAGGACCAGGTAGAGTGTCGCATGTAAAATTTGTAGATTGCTAGCGGAAAACTCGTGTTGCACGATGTCCACACTTCCGGTTAACTGGTTCCCTATTTTTATATAGAAGGCTTACATTGGAGGTACCAGTTCAGGTGGCTGGTGTTTTGATTGGGTTGGCAAATAAAAAAAAATGGCAATGATCTCCTGAGTATTAGATAATAGCTTTAATTGTAAGACCAACCTTAGAGTAATGTTCTACCATTTGGAGCCATTTGGAGCTCTCCCACCCAACAGCACATCAAGAGGGTAACATGGTGGAGAGTCAAGCGGCACGCATCGTCATAGCTACTATTAGACCATATAGGCCCGGGCCTATGCACATCAATTTAAAAAATTAAGAAAAAAATGCAAAGCGCAAAAATGCAACAAACACTGAAGCCGGAGGGGGCGGGACGGGGAAAGAGTGTGTGTGTGGGTGGGTGGAGGAGGAGGGATAGGAGAGGGTGTGTGTACCGGCATCTGAGTTCCAGACACCTTCACCCTCTCGCACCAGATCTAATCACTCTGAATTTTACACAGTTACCATCTTGCAGCGAAACATTTAGTGTGTTTTTCCCACTCTGTAACAGTGTCTCGTTGGAAAAATCTACTTGTCTCTGTGGCTGAGCTCCTGATTTGGTATTTTGCAAACAGGAGCTTTCCTAGCTAACCTTCATTTAAACCCAGTCACATGCAGCTTATTGTTAGATTTCTGATGATTCTCGGTGTTATGCTGGTTGGGTGAATTCCCACAGGGGCCGCTATACGGCAACCACACAGGACTGATAATGAACGGCAGGGCTGCCATAATAAAATAATGAAAAAGCCTCAGATTATATAATTATTTGTAGTGGTAACAAATTAAAATGATGTACTCAGGTGTGAATAAACGGACTTCTACAAATCAATGCAAAACTGAACAAACACATTTAAAACACTCAATAAATAGTAAAAGCACACACAACAGTTCAATAAGTAAAAAATACAAACTGAGCCAGCAAACTATACATTTATTTATATTTAATTCAATTCTCTATCTACGGTTCCCGGATTCCTATGTATCCTTTCCCTCTCTCTGGGGCGGCTCTAAATAACATATATTGTGTTGATGAGCCGTTAAACAGCATTCAGTTCAATTCAATTCTATATATATGTTGTATGGCGGCATTTCCTCACGAATAAGAATCCTATCTTAAGCTATTTGAGACGAAAGTTGCTATTGGGTGTAAATATTTATATAGCCTGGAATTGTAAGTTTAAAAAAAACTCCACCAATATGGAATCATAAGCGATACCTTGCAATGGATCAAAGCTTTCTTATCAAACAGATTGCAGCAGGTAATAATTGAAAATGAAGAATCAGACCAAGTACCAGTTACTTCAGGTGTACCCCAAGGCTCAGTACTAGGTCTGATCATATTTTTGATCTATATAAATGATCTACCTGACAACATCAAGTCCAAAGTAAGACTATTCGCAGATGACTGCAGTGTACCTGGCTGTTTCCAGTTTACAAGATGCTCAATTTTTGCAGCAAGACCTCAACAAACTCTCTCTTTGGGAAGATGAATGGGTTATGGAGTTTAATACAGTTAAGTGTATTCTTATTCAAATTATACGGTCAAAAACTCCTATCCCATCAATATACATACTGCATGGTCAATTACTGGAAACAGTCAGCAGTACCAAATACCTTGGTGTCAACATCAGCAGCGATCTTACCTGGAACAACCATATTCAGAAGGCAAGTACATCGATCTGGTAACAGAACTCTGGGATTCATAAAGCGAAACATCAGAAGCAAAACCCTAGGTAAAAGAGCAACCGCATACAAAGCACTAGTCCGCCCATTGATAGAGTACTCCTCCCCAGTGTGGAGCCCGTATACTAAACAAAGTATAGACAAGTTGGATATGGTACAAAGAAGAGCCGCGAGGTGGGTACACAATGATTACTCCTATCAATCCAGTGTCACAACTATGCTTAACAACCTGAAATGGCGCTCTCTCTCGAGGACAGACGTTCCGATGCCCGACTTTGCCTATTTTTCAAAATCGTCCATGGGCTAGTTGCCATCCAAATTCCGTCATATGTCCAGCATCCCATGAGACTATCTAGACTGTCACATCCATTAGCTTTTCGTCAAATACACACACGCGTTGACTATTACAAATATTCATTCGTTCCGCTTGTTGTGGTACAATGGAACAGTCTGCCGACTAACATTGCCATCCTGCCTAGCTTAGACTCGTTCAAGTCGACAGTTTGCACTGTTAGCCACCAAATGCCATCAATTAAAACGCTGTCTTTTATCTTTTAAATATCACTTTTCTTCATCGAACTTTTAACATACATAACACTTTCATCTTTATTTCACCTTCACCTTATTTTATTCTTTCTTTTATCATCTTTTAAATTACTCACAACCGCACAGACGCGCATCTGCACATAATCTTCGAAAGAGGGGGATGCAGTATCCATAGATCGATAGATCATGGATATATATGTACACTGGATTTGAAACTCCCTATACGCCCCTTGTTAATTCCCGATTTATCCGCTGAATGGTCAATAAGCTGGTTCCCTGATTATTCTGCGGTAAACAACAGGGTACCTGCCAGGATAACAGGTGCGCGGTGGCCATTTTTGACGCGATCGATTATCCTGAAATGAGTTGAGGCTGACATAAAGCTGAATTATTAACATACTACTTTACGATCTATTTCAAATATCGAGGTAAGTTATTTAAATCTGCATGTATAAACCCCAACTAAGGGAGGTGGGTGCATGAGCTTTCGTCCCTCTGGTTTTCTGGTCGTACCCTAGATTGGTTTTCTCATTAGCTGCAACTACTATGGTTGTTCAGTACGATTCTGGATACATCCTGAGATGTTTATTATTTTGTATGTGTATCTTTAGTTAGTTTCTCTGGATGTGGACTTTATTGTTAGAGAATTCCTTTTGATGGGATGTAGTTTTGTTAACACTGTCTTGTCTATTTGGGCGCTGAAGACAGGATAATAGCGAGGATTGTGCGCATATAAAATCGATTCAAGCTAACCAGTAGGCCTTATTGCCTACTGACCGTTCCAAGTCGGTAACCCTGTCTTCACCACCCTTTCTGTTGTTTTGTTTTTACAAATGTGTAAGTACTCAAACTTGTTTTGTTTTGTTTTGTTTACACTGTCTTGTCTATTTGGGTGCTGAAGACAGGATAATAGCGAGGATTGTGTGCCTATAAAATCGATTCAAGCTAACCAGTAGGCCTTATTGCCTACTGACCGTTCCAAGTCGGTAACCCTGTCTTCACCACCCTTTCTGTTGTTTTTTGTCTCTTTCATTGTAGTTTCTAGTCCTTGTTTGCAGTACAGTGCGGACCTACGATGCCATTGCGTTCGGACGCTGTGGTTTCTATAGGACCCTATATATCATTTTGCTTTCAATTTATTGAAAGAAATTATGGAATTCATACTATAACTTGGGTTTTAGCGGCGAAAATACGCTCGATAGCCGTGTTGATTTTCTTTTTTCTACAGTTTTCGCATTTGCGGCTTGAAATCGAGAATGTACATTTTTTGAAAATTTAACTTCTCTTTCATTTACGTTATGATATTCAAAGTAATTATTCCTTCGTAATGCCATTATTGTGTAGAGTTGCTTGCCGGTCTTGGATTTCTGTATAGCATTTGTTTTGTTCGCAAATTACGCAGTTGAATTTGGTTGAAAATTCATAAATTCTTTTTCTAGTTTTCGCCATTTGCGGCTTGAAATCGAGAATGTACATTTTTTGAAAATTTAACTTCTCTTTCATTTACGTTACGATATTCAAAGTAATTATTCCTTCGTAACGTCATTATTGTGTCGAGTTGCTTGCCGGTCTTGGATTTCTTTATAGCCTTTGTTTTGTTCGCAAATTACGCAGTTGAATTTGGTTGAAAATTCATAAATTATTTTTCTAGTTTTCGCCATTTGCGGCTTGAAATCGAGAATGTACATTTTTTGAAAATTTAATTTCTCTTTCATTTACGTTACGATATTCAAAGTAATTATTCCTTCGTAATGCCATTATTGTGTAGAGTTGCTTGCCGGTCTTGGATTTCTGTATAGCCTTTGTTTTGTTCGCAAATTACGCAGTTGAAATTGGTTGAAAATTCATCAATAAAATCGCCTTTATTTTTCATAAACATTCAGATCTACATACATATAATTATTCTTTGTATTGCCATTATTGTGTAGATTTGAATGACGGCCTTGGATTTCTGTATAGCCTTTGTTTTCGTCTCAAATGTTGCTGTTTAATTATTTTTAAAAAATAGTAATACGATGCGAGACCTGTGTTTTCGGTATGACACGTTTGACCTTTGGGGTACTTGCGTGCAATAAAACAGAAATATTATATCGATCACCACCATCCTGTTATTTGGAACACAAAACAACCCTTTGAATTAAATCTGTTACGGTCCTTCTAAGGGGACAATATGCCGAAATATCGCGCACGACCACCTTGTATATTCGGTATGACACCTCTGACTTAGGGGTGGAAGGGTGTAATAAAAACAGACACGTCGACCGCACTGTATATTCGGTATCGAACGGTGTTAATTAGAAGGCGCCAGATGTGCAATATGGAACAATAGACCGCTAAATCCATCATAGTTTAATTAAACAAGGCAAATGAAGCCAAAATCAAGTCGAATTAACTAATGAGCCAGCGAACTAATGTACTTACATGTATCATTATGCCTGTATGTTTACAATTTGCAGAGTCACATGCTCATTGTCGCAGTTTCACCTACGGTCATATTATTTATTTTGTTTATTAAAATTAAAACAGAAGTCACTTTATAGAATGAAGAATAATCTCTCAGCTTGTATTTGAATTAGCCAGCTAGTTTAAATACTTTTCCCAGAAGAAATAATACAGCAACGATATATATATATCTATCTATATATATATATAATATGTATTTAATTTGTCGAGTCACGTCATTGTCGCAGTTTCACATACGGTCAAAAGAACGTATTTTTTCTTATTTAGTTCGTTTTTAGTAAGCTTAAACATACATCACCTTAAGAATAAAGAATTATCTTTCAGCTCGTATTTGAATTAGCCAGCTAGCTTAAATACTTTTCCCAAAATAAACAAATCAGCAACAATATGTATATATATATATTTTTTTTAATTTGCCGAGTCACGTCACTGTCGCAGTTTCACATACGGTCAAACGAACGTAATTGTGCTTATTAAGTTCTTTTTTAGTAAATCTAAAACAGACATCACTGTATAGAATAAATAATTATCCTTCAGCTCGTATTTGAATTAGTAGCCAGCTAGCTTAAGTACTTTTCCCAAAATAAACAAATCAGCAACGATATGTAGATCTATGGATAGATAGAAAACGTGAAAGAGTATCCTCAAGCTTTCGAAGATATGTATCAAGCTTTCGAAGATCTATATGTACAATTAGCATCATTGTGTCGGTTCAGACAAATCCTTGGTCGGTTGCATGCAAAATATATGTAAAAAAAATGTTTATCATCAAAAGTAATTATATTCGATATGTGAGTGTGCTGACTCAGGCCATAGACCTAATAACAAATAATTATTAAATTATTAATTAATATGTCTGTGCTCAGGTCGACTCGTTATCTTTCTTTTTGTCGACTCGTTATCTTTCTTTTTGTATCCACGGTTGTAGATTACAGTTACCTCCCCTGTTGTACGCATGCGCCATTTGCAGGGTGAACATTCAACTCAACCCAAAAATGGTATCGGCGAAGGCCCCAGGGTGTAAGTTTTGTAATTAACAAGTCTAATGTTCAATATTCATCCCTTTATTGCAGTTCAGACATTGTAAATGACCAGTTCCAGTCACAGGTTGCCCTGGCTTGATGATTTTCGCGCCATGAAAAAATCAAAGTGCTAAAAGCACTGATGGACTACTCTTTAGAGGCCAGTTTCCGTCCAAGCCCAGTTTCCGTCATTCTCATTTAAAAAACGTTTTTACACTGCAAATTACTTTCGCGATGTCACTTATTGTCAGACGTTTATAACTGAAGATTGGAAACAGGAAAAACTACCAAAAAGTAAATAAGCGGTAAAAAACGAAAGGGATTTCTCAGAAAAATGTGTTTACTTCCTTATATGGCGTTGGGGATATACTGCCGCATAATAAACTATTAAAAAAATAACACTGTAATGACGTCATATTTTTATCACTCTTCAGTGGACGCAGTTAAAATAGACCGTGATTATATAATTTAACCAAAGAGAAGCAACACGTACAACCTGTATCTGTTTGATTTACACAGAGTTACTGTAAATTGTCGTCGTTGAACGTTTTACATTGATGTTACCAGGCGCATTGTTATAACGATCGATGTGACTGATGGAACAATGCAAACATACCATTTGTACAATGAAATTGTTGAATAGACTTGCAAACAAGTTTCTAATTCATAAAAGTTTACTGTATCTTGACCTAGTTGTCTCTATCACTCGATAAAATACATGACGGAAACTGAGCTTGTAAACAAAATGATTTCTCAGTTTTAGTCTATTTATAAAAAGGTCACGTGCCTCTTTGATAATTTATATAAAACAAAATTCTTTGGTATCAAATTTCCAGGAAGAGGTAACCTAATAGAAAATAGAGTAAAAATTGTCAGGATACATAGATTTGTCTGAAAAATTATTTTATGTTTACATAAGTGACGGAAAGTGGCCCCCGACGAGTAGGGGCTTTGGAAATTGAACAGTTCTGTTGAGAGTACATGGTGTAAGTGCATTTATGAACATTGTATGCACTGACCTGTTGACAAAACTGGCGGAAAGCGTCTTCTTGAGTTTGAAGGGATCAGATTGTATAATTATTAAATTCCGATGCTTGCACCGGATAGAAATATGGGCTGTATGAGTTATCCTTTTTGGAAAAATACATCTAATTTTATTTATTGTGATATGTATTTCATCATTTATTAATTCGGAGCAACATTATTCATATCTGTACAAAGTCGGATTCAAAAAAAGTCTTCTCCAATCGATTTCGCTGGTCATGAAATCAACGTGTGATCAGTTCACAGTGATTTTTTTTTACTTTTTTAAAAGGTACCTCTACCTTTTCAATTGGGAAAATTTAGCGGCATTTTTACAAAATTGGGAAATTTTCTGAATTCAATAATCTGACAGTATTGTCTACATAAAAACAAAAAACTTTGAAGGCATTTAATATGGAGGATCACATGATTCAGTGGAACTCGAAGGAATTTCGACAAGAGTTTCACTCGTAGGTTGGGTAGATTGGGAAATTTCAGTACATATGTACTGAAATTTCTGGCAAAGTCTGTTTGTCAAAGTAATCTTGGTCGGGTTCGTCATCACTCGTCGGAATCTGATTGTCACTAAGCCTTTTAACCCCAGAGCTTATGCTCTACAAGACCTTTGCGTCGTTCTTTTTCAACTTTTTGACATAATATTTTGAATAATGCGACATGATGGCGATTGTTGATATCGGGGAAAATCTTGTTAAAGAATGCCTTTCGATTGATTCTGGTGACAAAATATAAAAGCGAGACGCCCATTGGATAGTTGGTAGCTGCGCACGTCTACAAGGTTGTTGTACAGATATGGGTAAAAGTGGCGAATGTTCTTGATAATGAACTAGCTATTCAGCATAATGATTATTTTTATTAAGGTAGAGTACGGCTTTTACCCCAACCTGATTGTATGACAATATCGGTTTTCGCGGAAATTACAATGAAGGTGTAACACGCCCATTGATTGTTGCATTGAGTTGTGTGTGAATTAAAATTTAAATGCCATGTTGTCATTCATATCTAGGCCCAAATTAAAAATGAATAACTTACATTCTCATCGCAAATGACACATATGCTGCGAAAAAATCCACAGAAAATGGGGGTCATGTATCTTCTAAGAAAGAACTTGTCTCATGAATGAATGGTCCCTTTTAAAACTGAGATGCCATAATATTGTATTCATACACTCATTTCCATAAAAGCAAAATAAATTAAAAACTCACAATTTTAACATGACAATGCTTGAAAAATGTAACAAATAGATCAACAATGTGATATAAAGCAAAATTAGCACTTTAAATTAGTGAAAATGCCTTTTTTTACAAAAAGAAATGAGAATTATTTATTGACGCCATTATGCGACTACCCCAGGGCGACACTTCCTGTCTTGCAATGGGTCACAGTGCTGCACCTGAAATACGCTTACGGAAAGCACTTTTCCCAATACTTGTTAATAGTGTTAATTTGATATTTCAAATTTGTGTATCGTTCTAATTGGGAAAATACGCAGCAAATTGGGATCTTTTTTCTAGGGGAAACCGCCGATATTCGGTAGTAAAAACTATCAAAAAAAATCACTGGTTCAGTCTATTGCGTCTGAAATGCTGCTTTTACAGCGTAGTAATACAATTTGTAAATTCTGCAATTATAACATTTTGACGAAAACTTTCTTAAGATTTGTCTCCATTTATAGGTGACGGATTAAGATTTGTCTCCATTAGGTGACGGATGTTCCATTTTCCCTCTGATATCGCAAATGTTTGCCTCTATTCTTTTTTGCTGAAAAATAACTACTTTTGCTCGGAAGCATTGGTCCTTTCAACACTAATATGCAAATGAGCTACTTTATCCCAGTTTGCAAAGCTGGATGTACGGACTCCAAACGGGGTTTATAATTAGTCAGAGCTTTAACCTTAAACAGTTACAAGTTTTATAACTACTGGAAGTTATTAAAATGCCAAATTATTATCTCCCTATGGTTTAGAGTTGCAGATACTTTTCCCTAATTATTCTAACCTTAATCAGTTACCAAGATCATTTTCTAATAAATCCAAATAGTTGCCAAATGTGCAGGGTTTATTTATGTCTGAATATTATTATTAAGGATAAATACGTCTTCATCAAGATCATTTAAGCTAAATTTTTGTTCATGTTCATTAAAGGTCTTCATCATGATCCCTGCATTGTTTCAGGTGCTATCTCGCGCGCATCAAAAGAGCATTGGCAGAAAAACAATAACGTGGCTCCAGCGTAAATGGAGTTTCACTAATTGTCATGTTGGTGCCTACAAAATGATTTTAATGAATTTTGTTGCATAACAGTAGGTAACTTGAGAGGCTTTGCGCATTTGATTTTCATCGATGCTCATAGAATTTTATTACATGGTTGTAAAGTTGAATAATCTACCTGGAGAAAATTATATGTATATAGGGAAAATTCCTGTACAGAAGATAGAATGCATCTGAACTTGAATGATTTTGTGGTAGTAAAGTTCTGCTACTGGTTACTATCCCAGTTTTAGTGTTTTTTTAAATAACAGTCACAGGTTATGAAAAACGTAACTGTTTAAAGTTAGAGCTTTGACGGATAATATTTTGAGATAAAATAGATCATCTTGTAAGTTGTTTCTTGTCTTAGTAGAAAAAAAGTATACCGGTAGGCCCAAACATCACATTCTTCAATTTTCTTTCCATTTCCCACAGCTTATTTACGATTTAGATGGTATTTGTCTGATCCGGAGAACTATTTCTTCTCTACACAAGGCCAGAGCCCCTATGAATATGCATACAGTGAGTGGGATGTGTTTACCTCTTTTGTGCGAATGAACACCCAATCAAAATGACAGCTGACCCTCTGTCTGTTAGCGTAGTGATACATTTTGTCAGTGACGATCTGTTGCGGCTTCTAGCTTGCTCGAATTTTGTCGCCTGCTAAGGATTAGGGCTTGAAGTCCAAAAAACGCCCAATTCGGCCCCAATATTGGAAGAATCGCTCGACTAAAATAATTATATCGTGCAATACACGAATAAAAACTTACGCAAGTGTCACAGGGTGCATTTTACTTTGTTTTAAATAAAATGCCTATTTGCTTCTGTCCTTTAGCTCATCTATGTCAAAATACAAAAGTAAGAAACATTTGGTGGTTGTTATGCTTTACTCCAGTTATTTAGTCACAATACGTCAATTACTCAGTAATTGGTTCAGTCCTTCTATTAATTGTCCATATTACCCGACCCATAGTTCCGTTATCCTATACTATTTATATTGCTGGTATACCTGCTACTCATTAACTAACCAATCACCCGTGGCTGTGTGTGTCGATATTCCGGACAAGTACAATGCTTCATTGCACTTGCCATTTGGATATTGACGTACACGTCTCGAATAAATATAATATCTATGATATGATTATTCTTATGTTTCCAGGTTTGTTAGTAATTATGTATTTGTACTTCTCATTTCATAGCAATTGTGATTCAGGATAAGGTTCATTAAATTAGATAATTTGTGTTAATGAACTAGCAACTTAAAACATTCTTTTATTCATTGTTATATTGCTATTGTTTGATGAATAAGGTTGGTGTCGCTATATATTCATGGCACTTGCCATTTGGATATTCATTGACGTACACGTCTCGAATAAATTAATATAATAATATCTATGATATGATTAATCTTGTGTTTCCAGCTCACTGTTGAGTTCACCATTCTCCAAAACGAAGAATCCACTCGTGAATGCGTGTATACTGGGTTACAGGATACACATATGGAAACCCCACACGTTGTCACAAGCAGTGCTATTCACAGGTTTGGACAGGGACACATTCAAGAATTGGGTAATGAGATTATATTCTAACATTAGGTAAAGACTAGTGTCCATTTTAAAATCTACCAATATTGCCTGCTTCTGCAGGACCATGCCATATTATGCCTTGTGAACACTTTAGCACCTTCATTTATTATTTGATCTTTACCAAACTTACACTGTGTTATTATCGATGAAAACTCGGACAAGTTCTAAACATTTCAGCGGGCGGTCAGCAGGCGGAAGGATTTGTTTCCCATCATTTAAAATGGATTGACTTCATATTTCGGGGAAATGTTGACACCCATATCTCAACCATGATCGCGTACCTAAGGCAAATGCCAGAGTTATGGCCCTTTGATACTTGAAAATTTGCAGTTTTCTGTAATTTAAAAGAGAAAGCATTCATGGATTCACTTTATATTTGGGGATAATGTTTATGGCCAATATATTTCGGCCAAGTTTGATAACCAGCCGGATCACATGTATAATGCCGGAGTTATGGCCCTTGAATTTCAGAAAATGGACTATTTTTGTGGTTTCTGCTCACGCAATCTTTATAAAAACAATGCAAGCCAGATCACAACTGGCTATTAATGCTATTTATACTCCAATATTAATAAAATTGGGCACAATGATTATGCCAGGTTTGATAACCAGCCAAATCGCACATATAATGCCAGAGTCATGGCCCTTTGATTTTTAAAAATTGAAGACTTTTGCATTGCCCACTCAATAACTTTAACATTTGTATTCCAATCTTGATGAAACTTGGAGACAATGTTTACGGCAACACTATCTCATCCAGGCTTGATAACCAGCCAGATAAAACCTATACGGTAATGCTGGAGTTCTGGCTCTGATTTAGTGCTGAAGTGACCTGATACATGAACCTTCTCTTTGCTTCATTTTGATCATGTTTATTATAAAGTTTAATATGTGTTGATGGTGATGTTATTTGATATATGTATACAATAACAGCTTGTAATAATTGAATGCATTTTGTTTAACAGATGCATACTTTTTCATCAGATGAGGATTTCAAGGAGTTTTTGCTGAATTTTAAAAATGACATATAGCTTCCAAATATGTGTTCAAACAAGAAACCTAGGGAAATCATGTCATACATGTGATACCTCACGGCGTGAGATAGAATCTCACGAAATTTTAACTCTCCACCCGACCCAATAACTCCCGACTCCCGTAAAAACGATTTCAAAAAAGTTTGCAATTTTTATTCCAAAAGCCCAAACTTGTTTCTTGGTCTTAATCATTAAGATGCTTGATTTTAAATACAAACGTTTGTCTTAAGAATAAGCAAGCGTGGAGATGATCAAGACTTGTTTTATTATCAATGGTTCTGTTGTTTTTATAATTTTGACACCTCTTACCTGGGGCCTGAGTGGTAATGTTTGATTGGCAGACAGTTTATCTAATCAAAGGATTAGACTAGCAGCATGCTGTTGAAGTCATTAATTAATTGGATTATGACTTGAAACAAACTGTTATCATTTATATAGATTGGTAAAGGAAAATTATTGGATGGAGAAAACGAAAGTAGAATTTTCATTTGGAGTTTCTATTCCTCAGGGCTTTTGGACAATGAAAATATGTATCTAAATAATAGTGTTAGATGATATTAAATGTTTGTATCATAATTGTCACTCAAATTTCATAATTATAAAAAAAACATCAAAAAGAATTCAAAAGCAGGAAAATATAATATTTTTTAATGAAATTGATGTTATGACTCTCCCTTTTCTAAAAGAAGTTAGTAAAAACTATTATAAAACCGTATTTTACGCACGCTAACATTTATGATTAAAAAAACTCCAAGATTTTTGCATGAATCTCCCTTTAAAAAATCACTAAACTCCCAAATTGAGGTCCTGAAAATATCACATGTATGGCATGCAGATAATTTTGTCTCGTATTTTAAAGAAAAAAAGAGACATAGGTATTGCTTTTCCGGCAGCGGCGAAGGCGTCAACGTTCAAGTTTTGCGTTAGGTCATTTTCTCACAAGCTGTATGCGCTAGACCTTTCAAACTTTGCTTATAGTTGTATCTTGGTTTTTACATCACAACTTGATAAAGCAAATGTGGAAGTGACCTTGACCCTCCAAGCAAAGGGCAGATAACTTAATAATGTTTACGTTCAACTTTTGCGCTTATGTCACATTTTCACAAACTGTATGCACTAGACCTTTCAAACTTTGTATCTTGAGTATTACATTGCAACCTGACAAAGCAAATGTGGATGTGACCTTTACCCTCCAAGCAAGGGGCAGATAACTTAATCATTTTTACTTTCAACATTTGCGTTTTTGTCACTTTCTCACAAACTTTATGCATTACACTTTCCAAACTTCTCTTATAGTTGTTCCTTGGGTAGTACTTCACAACGTGTCAAAAAGCAAATGTGGATGTGACCTTCACCATCCAAGCAAAGGGCAGATAACTTTAATTGTTACATTTACATCACTTGCTCATGAACTATAAATATGCACTGGATGCTTTAAACCTAGTTTATAGCTTAATCTTTGGAAGACAAAACATTCTATTTTGACATAGTTGTGTCTTGGATGCATGGATTTCATCTATGACCTTGACCTAGTTTTTGGAGCTGATGATTTTTTTTATATATTTTTTTATTTTTTTTTATAGAATGGCATTTTTAAACAAATGTACTTAAATGTCATGTCAACAAACTGTAAACTCCATTGTTTTTAGTTGTTAAAATGTTTGCAAACTTTCATTTAAGCATCATATATCTTTTATTTTTAAGTCCCGCCTCCGTTAGGCGAGACATGTGAATCTGCGGATTTCTTGTTTTAAAAGTTGTTGCTAGACAAGAAATGTTCAAAGCCAAGTAAATGGTTCACGCTTTCTTTTTATCTATTTAATACTGAAAAAAGCATGGAAAAGACTCAAATTGGCCAGTGTCTTAATAGTCCCCTGGCAGAGGGGTCTAATGCTGAAGCTCGCAGTATCATCTGAATCCCACTGCTACCGCATAAGTTTGAGTCTAAGCGGATGTTTATTATTTTATGTGGGAAAAGCAACCTCTTGGCCATGATGGTAAAGACGCTGCATTCGAAACCTTCTCGCCTCTCACCGCTACAGGCTCAAATCCCACTGGGAGCTCAGCTTGTCAAGTAGTAAAGAGTTGATTCTTACTGATTGCGGGAGGTTGTACACAGAAAAAAGTGGGTGCTCTGCCTCTACCACACAGAAATCGATCATCATATATAGCCTAAAATGTGCTGAAATTGACATTAAACACAATTCAATCAACCAGTTATGTGGGAATTGTGCAATTTTCTTGCAGAAGTTCTGTTGTTCTGTTCATGTGTCTGGGTTCAGGTACATGCATCCAAGGTCTTCCTCCACCTTTAAGTTATCTGTCCTACTCCTATTATGACCTAAGTGCTGTATATATTATTTCTATATGACCTAAGTGCTGTATAATTATATTACTCCTATATGACCTAAGTGCTGTATAAAACCCAATTAAGTTATCTGTCCTATTACTCTTATATGACATAAGTGATGTATAAAACCCAATTAAAAAAAGCATGGCAAGGCCATCAATAAAAATATGTTTGTTTGCCGTGCTCCGACCGACTCACCCGATTCAGCCGCGACTCAAAAAATTATAATGACCTCGGGCCGAATTTTTTTTAAAAACAAAAACAAAAACAAAAAAAAAACAACATTTTTTTATTCAAATGATAATTTTATTAGCCAGAGTTGTTAAGCATCTAACCTGGATTGCAAAGGTTATCAAAAAGTTGCGTTAGTACCAAAATGGCATAATATATGCGAACAATATATATAAAAAAATATCTAAAAATAAAACTTTTTCCTACCTTAAATACACATGAATAAAATAATTATGTGCAAGTCCTTGTGTTTAGTTTTAATAACCTATGCCCTAACATCATACTAGGGCCTTTACAGTGTTGTAGATTGGATAAGTTTTGATGTAAAAAAAAAAAAAAAAAAAAAAAAAATCCCTACCTACCTACCCACCCTCAAAATTCTGGGTAGGAGCACAGCAAACAAACAATTTTTTATTGATGGCCCATTGAGTTCAGACGAATTTTAAAAATTAAGATGTGATGTTTTGAAAATCACAATGAAAACAAAGCACCATTTATTGATTGAAAAATTGCTTTCTTTTTGTTCAGACTCCGGCATATACAGATTTTTGTCCAGGGATATATCTGTTCTAAATCTACATGTGGCGGTCAGAACCCTTGCCCGTCTCTGTAAATCTGCCAGTGACAAGATCCAGTGATTTATATCAATCACAGCTTTCTCAATGATAAAATTAGTAAAACATGCCCTTAAAATTAGAACTGAAGATGTAGTGCAATTTCATATCCTTAGTTGTTTTAAATGTTTCTATGCACAATTGAATTTACTATAAAAAAGGAGTCAAAATGCTGCTTAAAGATTGTTATTACTGCATTGATATACTGAAATATTAACTTGTTATGTAATCTTATATATTTACTATCTTATATATATTTGTCTCTTTCAGTTTTTGACAAGCTTACATACTGAGAGGCTATACTTTGAAGATGTCACAAGTTGGGGATCTGAAATTCTGTTTGATTAGACACCATATGTCATTGTTGGCTTTAAGCAGTATGACTGTCATTTTGGAAAGCCACATGGAAAGAAGGTGAGAAACTGATGTCATCTTACAAAACTTTACAGTTCTACAAATCCTATTGAATCAGATATTGAATAATCTAAGATTTTTATCTCAACATGTTTTTGTGTCGCCTATGTAACATGGCAGACACTTAGGGATCACTTTGTCCGTTATCTGTCATCTGTCGGTTGTCGTCCGTTTAACTTTAATCTGCAGCCTAGCTTGAAAAGTACTGTTAAATCATTATATTTTGTGGGGGATTTAATTTCGCGTATTTCATGGTTGACCCGAACCACGAAATCAAATCCCCACAATTTTAAATGTCCAAAAGTTTGAATTACTAGTATGTTTGCGAAAACGGCCTAAAAATTAGTTTCCAATATCCGTACATATTGCAGTTTTGTCAATGATTTTGGCATACCATAATTTTAATACCTATTGAACCAGGTTGTAAGTTGTCATATAAGAAAAAAGGTTTATGTATTTACTGAACATTTATTTTGATAATTTTGATATTTTGATAATAAAAAATTGAGTTTTTGTTTAAACCTTTGCAAATTATGCCAGTAGCCTATGCCGATGTTTTCATTCGCAGTTATGTACCAGTAAATTGTTCACGAATGGTTTTCGTTTGTTATCGTTGTTATCATTACCGAGCGTTCTTAGTACATTTTGGAAGGCAACTGGCGGTGTTCTCAATGAATTTTATCAACAGATACATACTAAAAATGGACAGAACACATGTCAAAAATCGTGTATTGAAAACAAGAAAAAATATCGGTTGCATTTGACACAAGTGTTGTTGGCGGAAATAAAGACGAGTATAATCATACAGGGTCCTCCACAGGATTTTTTTCAGGCGCTGGCATAGGCAGGGGATGGGTTTGGGAGGGGGCCGTCCCCTCCGATTGTCGATTTTTTTTCCAATTCTAGGGTGCACCATATGCCCTGAGATGATTTTTAATTATAAAATGAAGATGGGGAAGAACTATATTAAAGAGAATATAATTATACAGTAAAATAGTATTTTATTAACTCATTCCACATGTAATATACAGACAAAACATTATACAGAACAGAAATATAATCTGTACATAAATATAATATACAGTACCCTAGTACAAACTACAACATGACATAATATAATCTGCAATACATATACCCCAATACAACAAACTCTTTATCCATTAAATTTAGACCATAATCAGCTACCATACACTTAACAATAATCTGCATTTGAATAAAATAATATTAATATTCATTCTTTACATTGATTGCCCTTAAATTACATGTATTTATTTACTAACCATTTTCCATTTCCTCAACCCATTTGAAGTCTTTCTCCCAGTCTGGATTGAACCCGGTCAGTCTGACCCTGGCTCTTTTGACGACTGGTTCAGATGCTGAGTCACAGACAGTAGGTGCAGCCTCAACATTTCTTACCACAAAAAACTTGCCAATTCCCCCATCTAAGGGTCTCTTACTACTTTGCTTCGACATTTTGTTATGATAAATTAATAGAAACATCGGGCATTTTATAGCAAAGTAACCCAGTTTAACTTCATTAACTTAATTAATTAAAGATATTAACTAATCTCTGAAAGTATCGAGTAATTAAAATAATCTGCAACAAATTAATACTTACAAACTGCAGACGATTCACGCAGAGAGCCGACGAACCTCAAATCATCATATTTTTTTTAACAACTCCTTAATAATCACTCATCATGTATTTAAATCACATTATCCAATCAATTATGTCACATCGCTTCATCTTATCTAATTAATCCCATCAAGTTTTGTTTGTCGGGACATAATAATGATCAACAATAAAGTCAAGTGATACACAGCTAACGCAACGCGACAACACCGTATCTCTGCCTGATTTGACTGGTTTATACAACTGTACACACTTGTCCTTGACGTGTAGTATTTCACACCGATAGTGCGTGACTTACATCCTGTGTAAGTGTATGTGTCGGACGATAAGCAACATGAATCGAGTAAATCAAAGCACAGCGCTTGGGATTTAAAGGACCGCGCTAATTTCAAGGACAGCGCAAATAAGGATTTTGGTTTTCAAGCACCGCGCTAGCGCGGTGCTTAAAGGCGCTGTGGAGAACCCTGTCGTATTACCATAAAAATAAATAAATAAAAAACGATAGACTGCTTCACTCATACAAGCGACAGTCAAACACCGATTTCTTTGCCGTAAATTACGGCTAAATAAAGCGCATTCCAACCACGATTGTGGCCAAGCGTCTGATCTACGTTCTATAAAAACATATATCTGTATTGGGATTTCACACAATATTGTTTACATAATGCAGACGCGTCACTTACATAAAGGAAGTAAGGTGGCGGGATATCTATAAACTGTGAAAATGGTTACGCCTATAAAACAAGCAGGTAAACATAATGGTAGACTTCTACAGTCGTTTATTTTTATACGCTGTGTAGCAGTCTATAAAAAACGACTAACGAATCAATAACCAGTCAAACTCAAGTCGTACACCTGAATAAACAGGAAGTAAATATCAATGTTGAGCAACGGTGTCGGACATAATCCCCGGTGATCAAGTGTGTTTATTGTTTACTCACCCGTGGTTAATTGGACAAGTTGATATGAAACATGTGACGTTCAATGTAATTGCCAGACAGGTCTGCCTAAATCAGGTCGTAACTGTATAACTTATTTACATTTTCACACAATCAGGGACACATTTATGGATAATGCTTTGGATTTATTTATTTTTTCAAAATAAGAAAAGCGCGGATTTACATCCCCTCGAAATTGTCATTTTCAATAGACATATATATATAGGGGGAAAAACATCTCTGAAACTGCAAGAGCCAGAGGTTTAATATTTTGCATTTACTGTAAGATTATGGTCCTCTACCAAGTTTGTTCAAATGGTGACCCTGGGGTCACGTGGGTCACAGTTTTACATAGACTTATATAGGAAACACATTAAAGTCTTCTTCTCTGGAACTACAAGAGCCATAGATTTAATATTTTGCATTTACTATACTCTTATGGTCCTTTACCAAGTTTGTTCAAATGGTGACCGTGGAGTCACATTTGGCCCCGCCCCAGGGGTCATGTTTTACATAGACTTGTATAGGGAAAAACTTAAAAAATCTTCTTCTCTGAAACCACAAAGCTGTCATATATTACATGTAGGTCACATTTGGCACTGCCCAAGGTGTAACACTCTAGCACCTTCATTTTTGTCTCGCCTTTTCGAAGAAAAAAAGAGACATAGGTGTTGCTTTTCCGGCAGCGGCGGTGACAGCGGCGGCGTCAACATTCAAGTTTTGCATTTAGGTCATTTTCTCACAAACTATATGCACTGGACCTTTCAAACTTTGCTTATAGATGTATCATGGGTAGTACATCGCAACGTGACAAAGCAAATGTGGAAGTGACCTTGATCCTCCAAGCAAAGGCAGATAACCTATAATTTTTACCTTCAACTTTGGCATTTAGGTCACTTTTTCACAAACTGTATGCACTAAGACCTTTCAAGCTTTGCTTATAGTTGTATCTTGAGTGGTACATTGCAACGTGACAAAGCAAATGTGGATGTGACCTTCACCATCCAAGCAAAGGGCAGATAACTTTAATTGTTACATTTACATCACTCTCTCATGAACTAGAATTATGCACTAGATGTTTTAAACCTAATTTATAGCTTAAACTTTGGAGGAAACCATATTCTATTTTGACAGAGTTGTGTCTTCGGTAGTGCATCTTTTTTTTGGATGCCTGGATTTCATCTATGACCTTGACCTACTTTTTGGAGCTGATGATTTTTAGCTCTACTGGCCAGATGGCCTTTATTTTTCATCCGATCTTTACCAAACTTTACTAGATTGTTAATATCAATGAAAGCTCGCACAAGTTCGAAAACCAGCCAGATTGGACCATATGGCCCTTGATTTAGTTAGAAATGCTATATTTTGCCTCGTTAATACGATAGGGCTTTCATTTTTCATCTGATCTTTACCAAACTTCACCAGATGTTTTGCCTTTTTTTTTTATTATTAGTATATATATATATATATTTTTTTTTTAATAGATATATATATTTTTAGCTCGACTGATCAGAGATCAGCAGAGAATATGCCGTGGTGCGGCGTCCGTCGTCCGTCCGTCTGTCCGTAAACTTTTTTTTGTAGCGACTTCTCCTCTGAAACTACTGGATGGATATTCATGAAACTTTACAGAAATGTTGCCCATAAAGTCTAGTTGATCCTAGCAAAAATTCATGTTGATGTGAAATCCAAGATGGCCACCAAAGCTAAAAATAGAGTTTTAAAATACAAGTTTGTAGCGACTACTTCTTGAAAAGTATAAGTGATATTGATATGGGACTTTTTCTAAAATGATCAGCATGACATGATGTTGGTCCTTGTTAAAAATCGTTTTGATTCAACGTTAAACATGGCTGCCAGTGGCCATCTTTGGTCACATAGAGTTATATAGTAAATACTTGTAGCGACTACTCCTCTGAAACTACTTGACGGACGTTCATGAAACTTCACAGGAATATTGCTCTTGATGTCTAGTTGATCCCAGAAAAATGTCAGGCTTGCCAGAAATTCAAGATGGCCGCCACATCTAAAAATAGATTTAAAATAAATAAGTTTGTAGCGACTACTTCTTGAAAACTATAAAAGATATTGATATGGGACTTTTTCTAAAATTATCAGCATGACATGATGGTTATCCGAGTCGAACATTAATTTGATTCGACGTTAAACATGGCTGCCAGTGGCCATCTTTGTTTACATAGAGTTATATTATGAAAACTTGTAGCGACTACTCCTCTGAAACTACTTGATGGATTTTCATGAAACTTCACAGGAATGTTGCTCTTGATGTCTAATTGATCCTAGCAAAATTTTAGATCGGCCAGAAATTCAAGATGGCCGCCACAGCTAAAAATAGATTAAAAAAAAATAAGTTTGTAGCGACTACTTCTTGAAAACTCTAAGTGATATTGATATGTGTCTTTTCCTAAAATGATCAGTATGAAATGATGTTGGTCCTTGTCGAAAATTATTTTGATTCGACGTTAAACATGGCTGCAGCGGCCATTTTTGTTTACATAGAGTTATATAATGAAAACTTGTAGCGACTACTCCTCTGAAACTACTCGACGGATTTTCATGAAACTTATTATTATTATTGATTTTTTTTGGTGTTAATGCCGTGTTAGCAGGAAGCATTGCTGTGCCTATTTTTTTTTTTCCGGTTCGTTGATTTTTGATGGAGTTACGGCCGTTTGCCTTTTTTATTTTTTATTTCTTGTCGGCGCTACTCCTCCTAAACGCCTTGTTGGACGAAACTTGGCAGAAAGCATCGGTAAGATGTCTAGTTGTGCATATCGCGCTTTTGTTCATGTTTGCTGATTAATGACGGAGTTATGGCACTTTGACATTTTTTTCTTTAAATTTCTTTTCGGCGCTAATCCTCCTAAATGGCTCCTTCTTGAAAACTATAAGTGATATTGATACGGGACTTTTTCTAAAATGATCAGTATGACATGATATTGGTCCTTGTTGAAAATTATTTTGATTTGACGTTAAACATCTTTGTTTACATAGAGTTATATAATGAAAACTTGTAGCGACTACTCCTCTGAAACTACTTGATGGATGTTCATGAAACTTCACAGAAATGCTGATCTAGCTATCAAAAACCTATCAGTAGAGCTTCAAGGTCATTGACCTCATGTTCCAATTATTTCCATTAAAAAAAAAAAGGTTTAACATGAAACTTAACCTTACAAGTGATTGCAGCTGACAACTTTCAAACTGTAATGGGCATATATGCCCGCTAGGTCATGCAGCAGTCATCTAGCTTTTGATTTAACAAAGGTGAAATTACAAAAGTAGTTTCAAACAAAATTTAAAAAAAAATAATAAAAAAATATAAGACTATTAGACTTTGTTTAAATTTGATTATATTTTCACGTGGAAGTCTTACACAAATGCGTGCTTTGTATTACAGGACCAGTGACTGTGAGGACCCACTGTCTGCCCCATGTTGTCAGCCGAGCCAGCAGGTTCCACAAGAGTGCCGGTCTGGAGGAGATTGAACATTCCCCAATGGGATGCAACAGTCCCATACTCTCCACTAGTCCGGGATTTGGTAAGATATTAAGGGGGATGATGCACCATTTTCAAATATATTTATTTAAAAGGGCTCTGAAAAACAACTTGCCAAAAAGCCAAAAAAATTATCAAAATGCCATGAAAAATAAAGGGCATATGACCTATTGAAAATTACATAGAAACATAAATGGAGGCGGCCATTTCGGAATGACATCATCACACCTTTTTACCATATATGGCATATTGACAAAATATCTTTTAAATGTTGTTTGAAAAATTAAAATATTGCATTGTCCCTTTTAATATAATATTGAATTTAGTAAGTTGGATAAAATTATATTGCTGTGGTGAGTATCATGTCAGTTTTATCCGACGAGTTCAATAAATTTAATATTAAATAGGCAAGAATGTGAGATTCTATTTATCACATTTATTCAAAAATGCCACATAACATTATTAAATGTATATCAGTGTGATGGCGTATTGTGTTTTATATGATGACATAGTTTGTTTGCTCTTCTCAATATGACACCAGACAACTTAACTCAACTAAACTTAACTTGTCTTGTTGATTTCCTTTATCAGATATATTTTTTACACCAAACTGAGGATGTGAAAAATCAGAAAAGTATATGTGTCCCATTTTTAACTAAACATCAACAGTCTGCAAAGGGAGCATATTTGAAACCCGCTATTTCTTCTCTTTAGCAGGCCAGTATGACAGATACCCAACTCTGAATCAGCAGAATATGCTAAACAACAACATGGGTAATCCGCATCTGCCTCCGTACCCCACCACCTTGTACCCAGCATACCAAGTGAAGCAGCCCTTAAATGTTGTTCTCAATCCAGCCAAAAAGAACCAGAGCCCTTGACAATGTGTACTCGGTGTGCGCCAAATTTTGCACACCCAGATTGTGCGTGATTGGCTCACCCAAGTTGGATGGTGAGAGAAGGGGTGAGTACTTCTGTAAATCTTTTAACATTATATTTAGTATATTACGAAAAAAGCTACACAGCTATACAGCTTATGCAAATCACTCTCAATGACGTGGGTAACTGCATAAGCATGGTCTCGATGTGGGACGACGTGTCGGAGCTGTCGACCAACATTGAGTACATCTATACAAATAATAGATAATTTTATTATGTATATCACTTGTGTATTGTATAATATTATAGATGTGTTTGTTTGTAAGGCGTGCAGTGGGATGGTCCTCCCCGACCCACAACATGCCAAATTACGGGGAGAATAAATGGGTCACCATTGGTGACTGAAAAAAACAAACAAAAAACCCCCAAAAAACAACAACAACAAACATTGAGTACATTTATAGCAAAAAAACATAAAGACAATGCAGGTGTACATTTCATAACATGTACACTCTTAGTGCCAGGGTAACATCGAGAGCGGCTAGGAATAAATAGAGATACTACTAATGGACCTAATACTTAGGTCCATTACAGGGAAATCCTTCACGAGATGGTAGAAGTGTGGTTCTTTTCACGAACGAGGCGAGTAAGTGAAAAACAAAACATGCATACCATCGATGTATTTATTACATTTTAAATCAATTTATGCATGATTTTAAATCGAAATTATTCACTTTATTACAGGTTATCGGCGAATGAGGTAGACGTCAGCAACACTTTTTTGACATCATAACTCAACATCACAGTTATTTTTGTGTTCAGAGTTTCACTAAAATTTAGTGATTATGAATATTCTTTCACTGAGAAATCCCAATCTTTCACCAATAGAAATGTAATAATACTACACATTATTTGGATGTCTCCAATGTTACTGTATGGATGTCTGAGATAGTGCAGTCAGTAGAGCATTTGTATCTCACCAGTACAAACAAGATTCAAACCCCTGATTGGGATTCCTGTATCAGGAGGTATGATGGTGTTCTATACAGGGACTAGTCTCGGTCACACAGCCTTTTTATGATTTCTTCTCCACGCTATATTACAAGAATACAGAAACAAAGGCCTGTGAAAAAAATGAAACTTTGGGAGATTCTGAGACTTCAAATAGCGTATTTTCATCCCAAAAGTTTATTTTCTTACTTTGGGGAAGCAGCAAGTGACGTCAGAAAATGCAACAGCTGCATCGATAATTGATGCTGTACCTTTATTTACAACATGACTTCATGCAAACGTTGACTTTAAGTGCATGAAAAAAAGCGCGATTAAAATCGGGTGAATACAAATGGGCACTTTATTTGATCTAATATGGCCAGAACGATGTCCGCAAGTATAAATATGCATGATATGATATTGGCAGGCAGAAACTATAGGTTTTTATCTGTGTCGTTGGGAGCTCCTTTATCCATGTCATCAGGAGAGATTTGTAAACCTTTGTAGCTGTCAATGTAAAGTAAAGTAAAAAAAAGAAAGTAAACTGGAAAAAAAAAGAACATTAAACAAAAATAAATAATTTTGATTAAATTTGTAGTAACATGTATCTGTTGATGTAGTTTTTTGTGTCCCCTGCATAGCATGGCAGACACTTAGGGATCACTTTATCTGTCATCTTCATTGTCTGTCTGTCACACTTTAACCTGCCACCTAACCTTGGCCATAACTAGAAAAGTATTTAACCTGTGTTCATAAAACTTCACACACATCTTAACCCAAGGAATGTTGTTACAGATGTTCAATAGCTATGACTTTCATTTTGGCAGAGTTACGCCCCCTTTGATAAAACTTTAACCTGCAATCTAACCAAGCTCATAACTTGTCTTCAAACTTTATAGTTAGATTGTACTTGCTGAAATAAGAACTCGGCAAGTAACACAAGTGTTCCGTGTAACATGGCTCTAGTTTTGGTCATCAATTCATCATCATCTTTACATTTCAGAAGAGGGGGAAAAGACCAGTTGAGGCACTGTTTGTGATGGCCCAGTCAGGTATCCTCGTGGAATATGTCCTGGAACCCAAGGCCAAGGCTATCAATGAGAAGGGGACCGAAGACACTAACCTAGATCTCAGTGTGGTGGAGCAGGATGCAATGGAATCTACAAAGGTGGGTCACAGTCTGTGGGTCACGGTCTGTTTGATAAAGAGAGGATTATTTGTTGTTTTAGCTCAAGTATTTCATCAGAATATCTTCTTGTTTTTAGTTAAGAGTATATATGTATATATGAGATATACGCATGTTGAAACATTAAAAACAACAAAGGAAAGTGAGAGAAAGTGTCCAGACAATGCCACCGTCCAAACTGACCCAACTCCATTCTATTGACTAATTATTTTGAATAAATTTAGGATAGAGGGGGGGGGGAGACGTCTGTTTTTGCTAAAAACAACCTCTAGTTGAATTATTGCTTTTATCAAATATTTCTGTTAATACTGAGATTGTATTTTAAGGCTGCTGTGACCAACATTGGCTAGGAACAGTCCGCTGATAATCGCAAACGAGGCGGTGATTTCACAGATTCCCACAGCTGCAGGTACAAAGTGTATAAACTTCTTTGATTTCTTTTTTCTGACATAAACAATCCTTTATTTTTATCCATCCTTCGTTCATCTTAAAGGGACACATGGCATTTCTACGCAGTTATATGAAGGAATAGAAGGTCTTCCAAAGGTATAACATATAAAAGTGAATGGGCAATGAACTAAATTTAGCGTATATGACGTACATGTATTTGTTTCACAAGGCTCAAGTGTTCTAGCAAAAACTTGGACTGCATTTTCGATTTTTGTCTCGCCTTTTTGAAGAAAAAAAGAGACATAGGTGTTGCTTTTCCGGCGGCGGCGGCGGCGGCGGCGGCGGCGGCGGCGGTGGCGGCGGCGGCGTCAGCATTCAAGTTTTGCGTTTAGGTCATTTTCTCACAAACTGTATGCACTAGACCTTTCAAGCTTTGCTTATAGTTGTATCATAGGTGGTACATCGCAACGTGACAAAGCAAATGTGGAAGTGACCTTGACCCGCCAAGCAAAGGGCAGATAACTTACTAATTTTTAGGTTCAACTTTTGCATTTAGGTCACTTTTTCACAAACTGTATGCACTAGACCTTTCAAACTTTGCTAATAGTTGTATCTTGCATGGTACATGGCAACGTGACAAAGCAAATGTGGAAGTGACCTTGACCCTCCAAGCAAAGGGCAGATAATTTAATAATATTTAGGTTCAGCTTTTGCGTTTAGGTCACTTTTTCACAAACTGTATGCACTAGACCTTTAAAACTTTGCTTATAGTTGTATCTTGAGTGGTACATCGCAAGGTGACGAAGCAAATGTGGAAGTGACCTTGACCCTCCAAGCAAGGGCAGATAACCTTATAATTTTTACCTTCAACTTTGGCGTTTAGGTCACTTTTTCACAAACTGTATGCACTAGGACCTTTCAAACTTTGCTTATAGTTGTATCTTGAGTGGTACATTGCAACGTGACAAAGCAGATGTGGATGTGACCTTCACCATCCAAGCAAAGGGCAGTTAACTTTAATTGTTACATTTACATCACTTTCTCTTGCACTAGAATTATGCACTAGATGTTTTAAACCTAATTTATAGCTTAATCTTTGGAAGAAAACATATCCTATTTTGACATAGTTGTGTCTTTGGTCGTGCATCTTTTTTCTGGATGTCTGGATTTCATCTATGACCTTGACCTACTTTTTGGAGCTGATGATTTTTAGCTCTACTGGCTTAAGGGCTTCATTTTTCATCGGATCTTTACCAAACTTTACCAGATTGTTAATATCAATGGAAGCTCGGACAAGTTCGAAAACCAGCCAGATCGGACCAATAACAGCGGAGTTATGACCCTTGATTTAGTTAAAAATGCTATATTTTGCCTCGTTAATTGGATAGGGCTTTCGTTTTTCATCTGATCTTTACCAAACTTTACCAAATGTTTTGCCTTTTTTTTTCTTATTAGTATATTTTTATTTATTTTATTTTTTTCTTAATAGATATATTTTATTTTTTTCATATTTTTATTTATTTTATTTTTTTTTAAATTTTTTTTTTTTTTTTGTGCGGTGGCCGTCGTCCGTCCGTCCGTCCATCCGTCCGTCCGTCCGTCCGTCCGATAACATTTTTTTGTAGCGACTACTCCTCTGAAACTACTGAATGGATTTTCATGAAACTTTACAGAAATGTTGCCCATGAAGTCTAGTTGATCCTAGCAAAAATTGATGTCGATGTGAAATCCAAGATGGCCACCAAATCTTAAAATAGATTTTTAAAAACCAAGTTTGTAGCGACTACTTCTTGAAAACTCTAAGTGATAGTGATATGAGACTTTTTCTAAATTGATCAGCATGACATGATGTTGGTCCTTGTTGAAAATCATTTGATTCGACGTTTAACATGGCTGCCAGCAGCCAT
Organism: Cyrtodaria siliqua; assembly: GCA_037043455.1. Taxonomy (NCBI): domain Eukaryota; kingdom Metazoa; phylum Mollusca; class Bivalvia; order Adapedonta; family Hiatellidae; genus Cyrtodaria; species Cyrtodaria siliqua. Next base: position 93,862 of record JAWPHD010006262.1, on the reverse strand, counting down.
CTTTGTTTACATAGAGTTATTTTGTAAAAACTTGTAGCGACTACTCCTCTGAAACTACTTGACGGATTTTCATGAAACTTCACAGGAATGTTGCTCTTGATGTCTAATTGATCCTAGCAAAATTTCAGGTCGGCCGGAAATTCAAGATGTCCGCCACGGCTAAAAATAGATTTTCAAAATAAAAGTTTGTAGCGACTACTTCTTGAAAACTATAAGTGATATTGATATGGGACTTTCTCTAAAATGATCAGTATGACATGATTGTTGATCCTTGTCAAGAATTACATCGGCCATCTCTGTCAGCGGCCATCTTTGTTTACATAGATTTATATAATGAAAACTTGTAGCGACTACTCCTCTGAAACTACTTGACGGATTTTCATGAAACTTCACAGGAATGCTGATCTAGCTATCAAAAACCTATCAGTAGAGTTTCAAGGTCATTGACCTCTTGTTTTGTTTTATTTTCTTATTTCATTATCATTTTTAGCTCTTCTGATCAGAGATCAGCAGAGCTTATGCCGTGGTGCTGCGTCCGTCGTCCGTCTGTCCGTAAACTTTTTTTTTTGTAGCGACTACTCCTCTGAAACTACTGAATGGATTTTCATGAAACTTCACAGAAATGTTGCCCATGAAGTCTAGTTGATCCTAGCAAAAAATAATGTTGATGTGAAATCCAAGATGGCCACCAAATCTAAAAATAGATTTTTAAAAAACAAGTTTGTAGCGACTACTTCTTGAAATCTCTAAGTGATATTGATATGGGACTTTTTCTAAAATGATCAGCATGACATGATGTTGGTCCTTGTCGAAAATCGATTTTGATTCGACGTTAAACATGGCTGCCAGCGGCCATCTTTATTTACATAGAGTTATTTAGTAAAAACTTGTAGCGACTACTCCTCTGAAACTACTCGACAGATTTCCATGAAACTTCACAGGATTGTTGCTCTTGATGTCTAAATGATCCTAGCAAAATTTTAGGTCGGCCGGAAATTCAAGATGTCCGCCATGGCTAAAAATAAATTTTCAAAATACAAGTTTGTAGCGACTACTTCTTGAAAACTATAAGTGATATTGATATGCGTCTTTTCCTAAAATGATCAGTATGACATGATGTTGATCCTTGTCACAAATTATTTTGATTTGACATTAAACATAGCCGCCAGCGGCCATCTTTGTTTACATATAGTTATATAATGAAAACTTGTAGCGACTACTTCTCTGAAACTACTTGACAGATTTTCATGAAACTTCACACGAATGTTGCTCTTGATGTCTAATTGATCCTAGCAAAACTTCAGGTCGGCCGGAAATTCAAGATGGCCGCCACGGCTAAAAATAGATTTTCAGAAAACAAGTTTATGGCGACTACTTCTGGAAAATTATAAGTGATATTGATATGGGACTTTTTCTAAAATGATTAGCATGTCATGGTGTTGGTCCTTGTCGAAAATCGCTTTGATTCGATGTTAAACGTGGCTGTCAGCGGCCATCTTTGTTTACATAGAGTTATATAATGAAAACTTGTAGCGACTACTTCTCTGTAACTACTTGATGGATTTTCATGAAACTTTACAGGAATGTTGCTCTTGATGTCTAATTGATCCTAGCAAAATTTCAGGTCGGCCGGAAATTCAAGATGGCCGCCATGGCTGAAAATAGATTTTCAAAATTCAAGTTTGTAGCGACTACTTCTTGAAAACTATAAGTGATATTGATATGGGACTTTTTCTAAAATGATCAGTATGACATGATGTTGATCCTTGTCAAATATTATTTTGATTTGACATTAAACATGGCGGCCAGCGGCCATCTTTGTTTACATAGAGTTATATAATGAAAACTTGTAGCGACTACTCCTATGAAACTACTTGATGGATTTTCATGAAACTTCACAGGAATGTTGACCTAGCTATCAAAAATCTATCAGTAGAGCTTCAAGGTCATTGACCTCTTGTTGTTGTTTTTTGATGTAAATGATCAGCATGACATGTTGTTGGTCCTTGTCAAAAATCGTTTTGAATCAATGTTAAACATGGCTGTCAGCGGCCATCTTTGTTTACATAGAGTTATATAATGAAAACTTGTAGCGACTCCTCTACTTGACGGATTTTCATGAAACTTCACAGGAATGTTGCTCTTGATGTCTTATTGATCCTAGCAAAACTTCAGGTCGGCAGGAAATTCAAGATGGCAGCCACGGCTAAAAATAGATTTTTAAAAAACAAGTTTGTAGTGACTACTTCTTGAAATCTAAATCAATCAGTAGAGCTTCAAGGTCATTGACCTCTTGATTAATGTAAGAATTGCATTGATCGTCACATATTAACAAATGTAATATGTATTTATATGATGAGAAACATTTAAGTCATAAATAAAGAGTATGTTCTGTTCTGTTCTACATAAATAAAGATATTCCTATTCCGGTAATTATTTAAAAAAGGTAATTTTTTCTTTTAATACAACAATAAAAAAAAGAATTGATTAAATAAAAATTACACAATATTTGGTAATTTACCTTGTTGCATTGTGTGTGTGTGGTGTGTTTTTAGCTCTACTGATCAGAGATCAGCAGAGCTTATGCCGTGGTGCGGCGTCCGTCGTCCGTCTGTCCGTCCGTCCGTCCGTTAACTTTTATTTGTAGCGACTACTCCTCTGAAACTACTTGATGGATATTCATGAAACTTTACAAAAATGTTGCCCATGAAGTCTAGTTGATCCTAGCAAAACTTCATGTTGGTGTGAAATCCAAGATGGCCGCCACGGTAAAAATAGATTTCTAAAATACAAGTTTGTAGCGACTACTTCTTGAAAACTATTAAGAGATATTGATATGGGACTTTTTCTAAAATGATCAGCATGGCATGAGGTTGGTCCTTGTTGAAAATCCGTTTCGATTCGACGTTAAACATGGCTGCCAGCGGCCATCTTTGTTTACATAGAGTTATATAATGAAAACTTGTAGCGACTACTCCTCTGAAACTACTTGACAGATTTTCATGAAACTTCACATGAATATTGCTCTTGATGTCTAATTGATCCTAGCAAAATTTCAGGTCGGCCGGAAATTCAAGATGGCCGCCACGGCTAAAAATAGATTTTTAAAAAATAAGTTTGTAGCGACTTCTTCTTGAAAACTATAAGAGATATTGATATGGGACTTTTTCTAAAATGATCAGCATGACATGATGGTTATCCGAGTTGAACATTATTTTGATTTGACGTTAAACATGGCTGCCAGTGGCCATCTTTGTTTACATAGAGTTATATAATGTAAACTTGTAGCGACTATTCCTCTGAAACTACTTGACGGATTTTCATGAAACTTCACACAAATGTTGCTCTTGATGTCTTATTGATTCTAGCAAAATTTCAGGTCGGCCGGAAATTTAAGATGGCCGCCATGGCTAAAAATAGATTTTTAAAAAATAAATTTGTAGCGACTACTTCTTGAAGACTATAAAAGATATTGATATGGGACTTTTTCTCAAATGATCAGCATGACATGATGGTTATCCGAGTCGAACATTATTTTGATTCAATGTTAAACATGGCTGTCAGCGGCCATCTTTGTTTACATAGAGTTATATAATGAAAACTTGTAGCGACTACTTCTCTGAAACTACTTGACGGATTTTCATGAAACTTTACAGGAACTCTTGATGTCTAATTGATCCTAGCAAAATTTCAGGTCGGCCGGAAATTCAAGATGGCCACCATGGCTGAAAATAGATTTTCAAAAAACAAGTTTGTAACGACTACTTCCTGAAATCAAAATCAATCAGTAGAGCTTCAAGGTCATTGACCTCTTGTTATATAACTTTCTGGGGCGTACATGTGGATATATCTTACAGTACTGTCACAGTGTGCTAATATTACTTAGAAAATTTAATTATCTAGAAATCGTTGAGCGCATGAAAGAAAACACAACTAGAATAGTTCAATTGTAAAACTTCAAATGTGTTTCCTATTGATATTATCAAAAAAAGAAATGGAGAGAAAATAAATCATGCGTAGTCTATGTTCAGTGACTTGTTACGAAATGGAATTATCAAGTTCGAAAATGGTGTTAATAATTAAAAAAAGCAAAAACGTATAAACATACACTGATACTGTCAACGGCGGAAATGGTGACGATCCTATGCTATAAACATAAAATTCTTTCTTACAATAATAAAATACTTTAATACCAATAATCAAGTTATGTGTCATTTTGTACAATAATAAAATACTTTAATACCAATAATCAAGTTATGTGTCATTTTGTTTTGATATTCTTTAAGGTTTGGATTATAACAGAACTCATTAGGTGAAGTATAAATGCTTGCGCGTTGTTGGTTGATAGTTGTAACGATTTTAATAGTATTGCAATTACACTAATTGAATTAAGCAGGAGCATCTTGCATGTGAAAATGTATTATAATTAGTGCAATTATCCTTCATTTTCGGTGACTTAAAAGCACGACATCGGCACATCATCCTTGTGATGTGCCCCCGTGACTTATTCAAACGGTTCAGCAAACTATATTTATTATAATGCGCTATTAAAAAATACTGTGAAAATATGCGTCTTATGCATTTACTAATTGTCGACAAAAATACATGGTCACTGATTATCTCTACGTGTATGAAAACGTCTTACGGAAAGGAAGATTTTATTAATGTTGATGATATAGATCTAAATCATCTTGAAGCTTTATTATGCAATTTTCCTCACAGTGAAAACGAGATCTCTGATGAGGAATTGTTTGCAAATAATGTAGATATGTTTAATAAGCCGACTACTAAACTTTCAAAACCCAATAGTAAAATCGAAAATATTTGTGTATGATTAGCGTGAAAATAGTTACAGTGTTCTATATTTACGCTATGTATGCCATGAATCACACGTGCGTTTTCTTTAAACAGTTTGTAGTCCCTATATCAACATATTGGCTCCACTCGAGAGCATTACCAAATAAGGTCAAACTGTGAATGCCATAAAACACTTGCCGTCAATACGCAACCTATCTGAGCTGGTGTCTTATCTTTTGCTGATAACACAATGTCATAAAACATGGTATTTAGACCCATGCTATGTTGCCAAAGTCCAGACTCTATTGTGCCCATTGCGTCAGGTTTACCTGGACGTGTTCGTTGGCGGACGGACTATACACCTTAGAACTACCCACACACACACACACACACACATGCTATGTTGACGTGAATGCCATAAAACACATGCCGCCAAATACGCAGCTTATTTGACCCGGTGTCTTATCTTTTGCTGTTAACAACACAAGGTCATTAACATCCGGTATTGTCCCATACTACAATGCTACAGAAAGTTTCGTGTATACATTCTGATAATTATTTAAAATTGATGCTTCGCACGCTATAAAATAACAAGAAGACAACATTCAGATATCAATAGTTTTATATTTGAAATGAACACAAACGAAACCTATCTCAAGTGAGAAAAAAACATTTTGAAATTAAAAATTAAATTTTTATGTATTAAAATAATTTAACACATTAACTCGGGACATGACCCCACCGTGACTTCTGGGACGAAGGTGAAATATGCAAACTTCTCGACCACCGCGGCTCCTCGATCGAAGATTCAAGATATGTGCCTCTGAAAACTGGAAAAAAATGTTTGAAATAAAGGTAACAATGCAGTATAATAACTATATTAAAACAAATATGTATGTAGTCTTTAAAATAAACATGACTGTGTCCTTTTCATTAAAAAGGCGATAACACAGTAGTATGTTGAAAGTTTTCAAAATGATTAAGAACATTGTACCCTTTTGAAAGCTGTAAAAAGTAAACAGATATAACGTTTAGTTATGAATAAAGGTAACCACGCAGTATAACAACTATGTAAGGATGCAAACATGTATACATTTTAAAAAAATAACATAATTTTGTGCCTTTATATTAAAAAGGCGATAACACATGGTATTTTTTAGATTTTCAAAATTATTTATTGGAAAAATAATCTGCCCAGGTGAAAGCTGAAGAAAAAATATATAATGGTTTGTATGATGAAATAAAGGCTACCAATTGCAATATAAAAATTATACACGAACACAGATATGTGTATTTTTAGCTCTACTGGCCTAAGGCCAGCAGAGCTTATGGGATGGTGAGTTGTCCGTCATCCGTCCGTCGTCTGTCCGTCGTCCGTTGTTATCTTTTGTCTTGTGACAACTCTAGGGCCTTCATTTTTCATCTGATCTTTACCAAACTTTAACAGGTTGTTAATATCAATGAAAGCTCGGACAAGTTCGAAAACCAGCCAGATCGGAATAATTTCAGCGGAGTTATGGCCCATGTTTTGCTGAAAAATGCCATATTAAGCCTTGTGAACACTCTAGCACCTTCATTTTTTATTTGATCTTTACCAAACTTGCATAGATTGTTAATATCAATGAAAGCTCGGACAAGTTTGAAAACCAGCCAAATCGGATCAGTAACACCGGAGTAATGGCCCTTGTTTTTTCTGAAAATTGCTATTTTCTCTATTGTGAACGCTCTAGCACCTTCATTTATTATTTGATCGTTACCAAACTTGCACAGATTGTTAATACCAATTATAGCTTGGACAAGTTTGAAAATCAGCTGAATTGGGTCAGTAACACCAGAGTTATGGCCCTTGTTTTTTCTGAAAAATGCCATTTTCGGCCTTGTGAACACTCTAGCACATTCATTTATTATTTAATCTTTATCAAACTTGCACAGGTTGTTAATATGAGTGAAAGCTCAAACAAGTTCAAAAACCAGCTAAATTGGATCAGTAACACCGGAGTTACGGCCCTTGTTTTTTCTGAAAATGATATTTTCTGCCTTGTGAACACTCTAGGGCCTTTAATATTAATCGGACCTTTACTTATCTTTGCCAGTGTCTTTATATCAATGAAAGCTCTGACAAGTTCGAAGATGGCAAGATCAAAATAATTTCACCGGAGTTATGGCACTTGTTTTGCTGAAAATTGCCATATTAAGCCTTGTGAACACTCTAGCACCTTCATTTATTATTTGATCTTTACCAAACTTGCACAGATTGTTAATATCAATGGAAGCTCGGACAAGTTCGAAAACCAGTTAGATCAGACCATTAACAGCGGAGTTATGGCCCTTGATTTAGTTAAAAATGCTACATTTTGACTCGTTAAGACGATAGTGCCTTTATCTTTCATTTGATCTTTACCAAACTTTACCAGATTGTTTATATAAATGAAAGCTTGGACAATTTTTGAAGACCAGGCAGATCGCACCAGTAATATTGGAGTTATGGCCCTTGATTCAGTTAAAAATGCTATATTTTGCCTCGTTAATTCGATAGGGCCATCATCATTTATCTGATCTTTACCAAACTTTACCTGATTGTTTATATCAATGACAGCTCAGACTGTTTCGAAAACCGGCCAGATTGGACCAGTAACAGATGAGTTATGGCCCTTGATTTAGTTAAAAATGCTATATTATATATATGCTCGTTAAGGTAATAGGGCCTTCATTTTTCATGCGATCTTTAACTAACTTTACTAGGTTGTTAGTATCAATGAAAGCTCGGTCAAGTTCGAAAACCAGCCAGGTCAGACCAGTAACAGTGGAGTTATGGCCCTTGATTTTGTTAAAAATCCTATATTTTGCCTCGTTTAGACGATAGGGCCTTCATCTTTCATCCGATCTTTAAGAAACTTTGCCAGATTGTTAATATCAATGTAAGCTTGGACAAGTTTTAAAACCATCCAGAATGGACTATTTACATCGGAGTCATGGCCCATGATTTCCTGATATATGCATATATATCTTGGCCTTATTAAGACGAAAGGGCCTTCATTTGGCCGGATTTCAGTGAAACTTTGCAGGGATGATCAGTACCAAGCCTAGTTGTACATAGTCACCGTGTTTCAGTTGAATGATTTTGGCGGAGTTATAGCCCTTTAAAGGTTTTAATACACAAACTTTGTTCTGACTAGTTCTCCTGAACCCCTGGCCGGATTAAATGAAACTTTTTAGGGATGATCGATTCCATGTCTAGTTGTGCAAATCATCGCCGTGTTCCGGTTGAATGATTTTTGGGTGAGTTATGGCCCTTTAAAGGTTTTAATACACAAACTTTGTTCTGACTAGTTCTCCTGAACCCTTGGCCGAATTTAAATGAAGCTTTTTAGGGATGATCAATTCCATGTCTAGTTGTGCAAATCATTGCCGTATTCCGGTTGAATGATTTTTTTGGCAGAATAATGGCCCTTTAAAGGTTTTAATACACAAACTTTGTCTGATCTACTTCTCCTGAACCCCTCGCCAGATTTCAATGAAACTTTGCAGGGATGATCAGCACCAAGCCTAGTTGTGCATGTCATCGTCACGTTCCGGTTTACAGATATTTGGCAGAGTTATGGCCCTTTAAAGGATTTTGATACCACAATTTGTTTCCGGGCTAGTTCTCCTGAACCTCTGGCTGGATATAGACGAAACTTGACAAGGATGATCATTATCTAGCCTAGTTGTGCATATCATCGCCATATTTCGGTTGAATGATTTTTGGCAGAGTTGTGACCCTTTAAATGTTTTAATACACAAATGTTGTCCAGATTAGTCTCTTCTGAACTCTTTCAGCGAATCTTTGCGAGAATGATCATTACTAAGCCTAGTTGCACCTGTCATTGCCATGTTCTGGTTGAATGAATTTTGAAAAACTTATGGCCCCTTATACATAAACTTTATCTTGAGCCAGTAGAGCGTCCACAGGCCCTCTTGGGCCTCTTGTTTAAAAATAGAACATGATGTTGTGCCTTTGTATTAAAACGGTATTAACACACTAGTGTTTTTAAATTTTCAAAATGAATTATAATAAGAAATATATTGCCCATTTGAAAGCTGAATATTTATTTTTTTAATAATGCTTGTTATCAAATAAAGTTAACCATGCCATGTAAAAATTATACAAAAACACAAAGATGTGTATTTGTAAAAAAAATAATATGATTTTGTGCCTTCCTATTAAAAAGGCGGTAACAACATCGTATTTTTTTTCTGCCTTCATAGTGAAATTTAAAACAGGAAAAAATGTGAAGGAATGGTATCGATATCAATATGTAATTTATTAGATTTTAATAACCATGTCATATAACGATAACATTTATAACAAAAAAATATTTCTTCCATGGAAAAACATGTTTTATAACAATATTATAAAAAATACGATTATCCCACCCGCCAGCACCACTCTACTGAGAATCGGTAGAATTGCATTAAGAATATCAACATAAAATTACACTACAAACAAAAACCATACGGAAAATGAACAATTCCTTATTAAAATACATCGTATTGGAACTAATACTTACTCGATAATTCCTTATATAAAGCGCTATTTTGCTGTTGATCGACATCAATCTACTCAGCGTTGTTATCAATATTTTCCAAAATGGCTGTTGAAGACGATGACTATCACGTGACCTGATCTCGGGTTTTCTGTCCGAGAATTTGCGAGACTTCCTTTTTCACCCTATTTAATTTGACTCATTTGCTTACCCTTTTTATGGATAAATCCTTGGGTTGGCCTCTATCAAGTTTGTGTTTTTCGTTATCGTCGAAGAATCAAAATGGTCCCTATGGCAGACCAAAGTTTACATAGAGTTATATAGGAAAAGGTTAAAAATGATATCTTCTCTGAAACAGGTTGAAGGATTTTGATGAAACTTAATCACAATGATCTTTGGGATAGTCCTCCTCAGATTTATGTTTTTCGAGGCCGTCAGTCATCCAAAATGGCCACCATGGCTAAAATGAGGTCAAATTTAAAGAGATTTCAAACGACATCTCCTCGGAAATTGCTAAATCCATTCCAGTGAAATATCCATGTTCCTTGGGTTGGCCTCTATCAAATTTGTGTTGTTTTTTATCATCGAATAATCAAAATGGCCGCCATGGTGACCCAAGGTTTACATAGAGTTATATAGGAAAAGGTTAAATATGAAATCTTCTCATAACCTTTTGAAGGATTTTGTTTAAACTTTATCACAATGGTTGGCATCTATTAAGTTTGTGTTTTTTGGTTTCTTGCAATAATCAAAATGGCTGCCCAAAGTTTATATAGGAAAAGGCTAAATATGACATCTTTTCACAGTAGAGCATTTACAGGCCCTCTTTGGCCTCTTGTTTTTCTATGCTGTATCGCCAGGTTTATCAGCTGTATGACAGTTTTCTGTGCTGTATTACCATGTTTATCAGGTGTATGAGTTTTCTGTGCTGTATCACCAGGTTGATCAGCTGTATGACAGTTTTCTGTGCTGTATCACCAGTTTTATCAGCTGTACGACAGTTTTCTGTGCTGTTTCGCCATGTTTATCAGCTGTATGACAGTTTTTTGTGCTGTATCGCCATGTTTATCAGCTGTATGACAGTTTTCTGTATTGCCAGGTTTATCCTCTGTACGAAAGTTTTCTGTGCTGTATCGCCAAGTTTATCAGCTGTATGACAGTTTTCTGTGCTGTATCGCCAAGTTTATCAGCTGTATGACAGTTTTCTGTGCTGTATCGCCAGGTTTATCAGCTGTATGACAGTTTTCTGTGCTGTATCGCCAGGTTTATCAGGTGTATGACAATTTTCTGTGCTGTATCACCAGGTTTATCAGCTGTATGACAGTTTTCTGTGCTGTATCACCATGTTTATCAGCTGTATGACAGATTTCTGTGCTGTATCGCCGCTGTATGACAATTTTCTGTGCTGTATCACCAGGTTTATTAGTTGTATGACAGTTTTCTGTGCTGTATCACCATGTTTATCAGCTGTATGACAGTTTTCTGTGCTGTATCACCATGTTTATCAGTTGTATGACAGTTTTCTGTGCTGTATCACCAGGTTTATCAGTTGTATGACAGTTTTCTGTGCTGTATCACCAGGTTTATCAGTTGTATGACAGTTTTCTGTGCTGTATCACCAGGTTTATCAGTTGTATGACAGTTTTCTGTGCTGTATCACCAGGTTTATCAGGTGTATGACAGTTTTCTGTGCTGTATCACCATGTTTATCAGGTGTATGGGTTTTCTGTGCTGTATCACCAGGTTTATCAGTTGTATGACAGTTTTCTGTGCTGTATCACCAGGTTTATCAGTTGTATGACAGTTTTCTGTGCTGTATCACCAGGTTTATCAGCTGTATGACAGTTTTCTGTGCTGTATCGCCGCTGTATGACAATTTTCTGTGCTGTATCGCCATATTGTCGTGATGTTCCGGTTCGATAATTTTCCACTCAGTTATGGCCCTTTGTATTTTTAATGCATTTCATACTTGGTAGTCAAATAGAAAATTCTTTTCCCGGCTTTTTCTCTATAATATATGTCTATATATCTTATAGGAACAAAGTCTTGTATGTTTACCCACCGCACAACAAGTTGCCAGCGGGAGGTATTTTTAGTACACAATCACACGGCTAATTTGTTGTAATGAACACAATATAAAGTAGGTGTTTCAACACAATTGAATGTTGTTTATTTCTCTTCAACACATTAAATGTTATTTAGAGCTGCCCCAGAGATATGGGGGGATACGTAAGAATGCGGAAACCGTGCCCTACACTCAAGATTCTTATGGTTCTCTAAAGTGTTTAGACTCCAAAACAAGGGACTGCCCAGTTTAAGTCCTCTTCTAACAGATGCGGCTACTGGGTTTCACAAGCGATACTGGTCGGTGGCCACTTTCCGTCGCTTACTTAAACATAAACTAATTTTTCAGACAAATCACTGTATCCTGACAATATTTACTCTACTTTCTAATAGGTTACCTCTTCTTGGAAATTGGTCGACATACATTTTGTTTTATATAAATTATCGTAGTGACGTGACCGTTTTATAAATAGACTAAAACTGAGAAATCATTTCGTTTACAAGCCCAGTGTCCGTCATGTATTTTAATGAGTGATAAATTCAACTAGGTCATGATACAGTAAAATCTTGTAAATTAAAAACATGCTTGCAAGTCTATTCAACAATTTCATTGTAAAAATTGTATGTTTGCCTTGTTCCATCATTCACCTCGATTGTTCTAAAAATGCGCATGGTAACGTCAATGTAATGTTTTCATTGAGGTAAATTTTACACTAAAGCAAATGGTAACTCTGTGTAAATCAAACTGAAACAGGTTGTACGAGTTGCCTCTCTTTGGTTAAAGTATATTATCATGGTATATTTTAAGTGCCTCTGCTGAAGTGTGACGTCTTAACAGTGTTATTTTTTTTAATAATTTTTTGTGCGGAGTATGCGCGCGCATCCCCAATGCCATATAAGTGAGTAAACTCTATTTTCAGAGAAATCCCTTTCATTTTATACAGCTTTAATATTTACATTTTGTTTGTTCCTTCTGTTTTCAATCTTCAGTGCTAAGCTACTGTCAATAAGTAACATTATGTAAGTAATATGCAAGGTAAAAACAGTTTTTAAATGAGAATGATGGAAACTGGGCTTGGATGGAAAGTGGCCCCTAACTAGAATATAAAACTGGGATATGCCATAAAATAGACTGTTGACATAATAGGATTATTGCTGGAGAAATCTGGTATGAAAGCATGTATCACCTCGCATGTGATCTGCAGATATCCACTGGACAGGTTATGTCCCTCTACATAACCCATTGGTGATTGCCTAATTTATAACAGAATTATGGCCCTTTGTTTGACTTAGAATATAAGCAGTGGTATTCATCACCTTCAGCGATAATTCTAGTTAATTTTGATGAGTTGCCACCTCTTTCAACAGCATATAGATACTCGAGTCCACTGTTGAGAAACAATCCAGGATGTATATTTACTAAATTTATTAATTGCAGGAAGTTTTGACCACTCGCTACATCTGTTGGACGTCTACAGTAACTGGACAGAGTCCACTGTTGAGAAATGCCCAAGGGGCAGTGACGATATGGGAGAGGACAGAATAAAGGAGACACTTGCAGATGCCATGGTCAAGTCCCCGATCAAAGACATAGAGAAGCATTCTCTTAGAAAAGGTAAAGAAATATAAAAAGATCGGACAGGGAAAGTAGCATTCAAGGAGGACAGTCAACCACAAAACACAGAAACAAACGCGCAAACAGACAAACAAGAAGGCAAAACTTTATATTCAGGTATCCTTGATGCCTTTTCTGTGAATAGTTTTATATTTACAGTTTTAACGTTTTTTAAATATTGTAAGTTATAAGCTTGTGGTAAGCTTTTGTTCATGCTTGTGGTATATAAATATTTTTGGATATCTTTTTATAGGTTTTATTTATTAAAATGGGTGAATAGATAAAGTTTTTAATTAGGGATAGCGGAGAGCTAATAATAATTGATAAGGCCATAAAAAATTAATTTGTTTTTGATTACCAGGACAGCCAGTATTGTATTCAACAAAACAAAAAATAATACTAGTATACAGAAAGAATTTTTTCTCAGTGAAAACCCAAAGCCACAATTTAGGCCACAAAAAATTAATTACCTGGTTCTCAGGCCACTTTTTCTGAGAAGAGATGCGGGCGGGCGCATTTTTTTTTACAATTTTACAGTGGTCAACAGACACGCGGGCGATTTTCTTTATCCAAACTTTAATTCCAATACATATATTGATGCAAAATATCTCGAAATACATGTGCAATAACCATTTGGATCAGCTCATCGCTATTGTCGATCATTACCTTCTCATTTCTTCCCGACTTATGCTTCTTTCAATCACAATAAGTCCGTATATTTGTATCAGATCACGCATGAACTTCAATCGACTCGATGACACCGCCATTATTGCATGTTGTTGTGAGACTTTGCCGATTAGACGCTTGAAAAAATCGCCTGTTCTGTAGCACCTACTAGTTCAACGCGTCATAAGCGTCTGACTCTCCTAGATTGGTACCCGTATGACTGCAACACTCACAAGCTAGCGAGCAGAGCGGCAGATAGTCGGCCACGCACCAGTCTACCCACAAGGGGATTCCCCTGAGGTAGTTGCATGTAAAAACCGGAACGAACTAGGATGCGGAACTTTTTTCTCGAAATTTCGGTAGCACATTTCCAATTTTCATTTTATTACTTTTGAGATAAAATCAGCAATGCGGCACCAAAAAAAGACATGCGGGCGGGCCTGAGAACCAGGTAATTAATTTTTTATGGCCTTACTATTACATTGTAATGAAATAAAAATGAAAAGGTTTTTTTATGTCCAGTTAACATATCATATTAGGTCTATTTGGACAGCAACCTCAGAGGGAGATGGAATGAAGTTTCCCATCAAACATGCCTCTGCCAGGGAGTGAACCCACACAGGGCAGAGGTCTGTAGATCTAAAGCTGAGGCCTTATCCACTGAGGCCGCTGAACATCACATTGTAAATTCACACATGTATGCAGAGTTGTTGGAATTGGCACAAATGCGACTGACTTACCACTGCACTCAATTGGTGCTTGTTGACCTGTATATGTTAATATAATATTTTGTGTCATTTTCTCAAATTAATCATAATCACAGAAGAGTGACTACAAATAAAATGTGAAGTTTATTTAATTGCTATATGACCATAATGACTGGGGTAAATTGATTTTTAGCTCTACTGATCAGAGATCAGCAGAGCTTATGCCGTGGTGCGGCGTCCGTCGTCCGTCCGTCCGTCTGTCCGTCCGTCCGTTAACTTTTATTTGTAGCGACTACTCCTCTGAAACTACTGGATGGATATTCATAAAACTTTACAGAAATGTTGCCCATAAAGTCTAGTTGATCCTAGCAAAAATTCATGTTGATGTGAAATCCAAGATGGCCGCCAAAGCTAAAAATAGATTTTTTAAATACAAGTTTGTAGCGAATACTTCTTGAAAACTATAAGTGATATTGATATGGGACTTTTTCTAAAATGATCAGCATGACATGATGTTGGTCCTTGTCGAAAATCGTTTTGATTTGACGTTAAACATGGCTGCCAGCGGCCATCTTTGTTTACATGGAGTTATATAATGAAAACTTGTAGCGACTACTCCTCTGAAACTACTTGACGGATTTTCATGAAACTTCACAGGAATGTTGCTCTTGATGTCTAATTGATCCTAGCAAAATTTCAGGTCGGCCGGAAATTCAAGATGGCCGCCACCGCTAAAAATAAATTTTCAAAATACAAGTTTGTAGCGACTACTTCTTGAAAACTATAAGTGATATTGATATGGGACTTTTTCAAAAAATGATCAGCATGACATGATGTTGGTCCTTATCAAAAATCGTTTTGATTCGACGTTAAACGTGGCTGCCAGCGGCCATCTTTGTTTACATAGAGTTATATAGTAAAAACTTGTAGCGACTACTCCTCTGAAACTACTTGGCGGATTTTCATGAAACTTTACAGGAATGTTGCTCTTAATGTCTAATTGATCCTAGAAAAATTTCAGATCGGCCAGAAATTCAAGATGGCTGCCACAGTTAAAAATAGATTTTTAAAAAATAAGTTTGTAGCGACTACTTCTTGAAAACTATAAGTGATATTGATATGGGACTTTTTCTAAAATGATCAGCATGACATGATGGTTATCCGAGTCGAACATTATTTTGATTCGACATTAAACATGGCTGCCAGTGGCCATCTTTGTTTACATGGAGTTATATAATGAAAACTTGTAGCGACTACTCCTCTGAAACTACTTGACGGATTTTCATGAAACTTCACAGAAATGTTGCTCTTGATAACTAATTGATCCTAGCAAAATTTCAGGTCGGCCGGAAATTCAAGATGGCCGCCATGGCTAAAAATAGATTTTCAAAATACAAGTTTGTAGCGACTACTTCTTGAAAACTATAAGTGATATTGATATGGGACTTTTTCTTAAATGATCAGCATGACATGATGGTTATCCGAGTCGAACATTATTTTGATTCGACATTAAACATGGCTGCCAGTGGCCATCTTTGTTTACATAGAGTTATATAATGAAAACTTGTAGCGACTACTCCTCTGAAACTACTTGACGGATTTTCATGAAACTTCACAGAAATGTTGCTCTTGATGTCTTATTGATCCTTGCAAAATTTCAGGTCGGCCGGAAATTCAAGATGGCCGCCATGGCTAAAAATAGATTTTCAAAATGCAAGTTTGTAGCGACTACTTCTTGAAAACTATAAGTGATATTGATATGGGACTTTTTCTAAAATGATCAGCATTACATGATGTTGGTCCTTGTCAAAAATCATTTTGATTCGATGTTAAACATGGCTGTCAGCGGCCATCTTTGTTAACATAGAATTATATAATGAAAACTTGTAGCGACTACTCCTCTGAAACTACTTGACGGATTTTCATGAACTTCACAGGAATGTTGCTCTTGATGTCTAATTGATCCTAGCAAAGTTTCAGGTCGGCCGGAAATTCAAGATGGCTGCCACGGCTAAAAATAAATTTTCAAAAAACAAGTTTGTAGCGACTACTTCCTTTAATCAAAATCAATCAGTAGAGCTTCAAGGTCATTGACCTCTTGTTTATGTTTGGTGCCAAAAATCCTGACGGAATCAATACCTGTAAGTTTTATGACATCAAGGGCGAGGCTGTTTGTCAGCTTCATTAGAAGGCTTGAACCTGCTGCCTTTGGCTGGATGGCTGCAATATCGCCAGAACGACCAATACCATGACCCAGTCTAAAATGTCTCCTAGCAACCATGTCTGAAGCTATGCGGGCTTCACGCTCGCCAACTCCGCAGTTGCCAGGGAAGTTGTTGCTATCCATGACAGCGAGGTCTTGTAGGAGCATCTCTATGGTTTGGTCGTCCCAGCCTTCGTCAGGTAACTTGCGCTGAAAATAAAACAACAGAAAACATTAAAATACAGTTTTCAAGAGGCCGCACGGGGAATCAAAAGCTGGCAGAAGACCTGAGTATGTATATATGCATAAAGTCCAATGCTGATCGTTTTGTTTGACTGGTGGCTACATGGGCTGGCATGGCCCAGTGGCAAGCACCACTGAGTTTCTTTTTTTTTTGTAATGAATTATTTTACTATACAACATATATGTATATGTTATTTCATGCATTTCTTATGTACTATAAGTTGTAGAAATATATTCATTTTTTTTACAATATCAAGGGGTACACATGGTATGTTTTATACATGATATTCAACATTTTGTAGTTTAATATTTGATATAACAAGTTATCTGAGAAAATGACGAAAAAAGCTATTGTAAAAACATTTTTTTTTTTTAAAAAGTTACTATAATATACATGTATTCTCCTTTTCCCCTCTCATTCACTCTTTTACACTATAGTTCATACTATACCCATCATTTCGTCCTCACTAGCATACGCTCTCTGAGTTTCGTTGGTGTTCTTCAGCAAGAAACTTTCCCTTCACTTGGTCCGTTGTACTGGGACGTAAACCGGGTGATCTGTGTATCAGAGTTTTTCCTCCAAGCATGTTAAATAGAAATGGGAATCTATTTGTTACTAAGAGTATGGTTGATTCCCGGTTCCTAGGTATCCTTCCCTCTCTCTGGGGCAGCTCTATTTAAAATTACATCCTTCTCCTCTCTCTGGGGCAGCTCTAAATAACTTATAATTTGTTACCTATATATAAGATTAACTTACATGCTGTAAAAAGTTCCTGATTTTGTTTTCCCTAATTCTCTTGGCTTGCACACCTTGTTGCAGGTACGACGAAGGCACAAGCTGCTCACAATGCTTCAGGGAGTCTGTCTTCATGATACTGAAATAGATAGTTAGCAGTTTTGTGTTTTTATTTAATCTTTATACCAGATTTTGTAAATGTCATATTTTAAGCCATATTTTAAGTCATATAAGTGAATCCTTATGTGGTCAAATGAAAACCATGTATAAACATGGGTTTTCATTTCAGGTCAAAAGGGCATTTGCATTTAATTTTAATACACCTCTACTATAAGCCTAGTTTAGGCTGACCATACAAAAATGTTGGTTTGCTGTTTTCCTACCTACTCATAAAAAAGGGCCCTACCTAAAACCTTTTTACAGCAATTCTTTGACATCACTTTCTTTGTTGCTATCTTCAGTATATATCTTTTTTAATTTCTTAAGGTGTTTACTGTCCTTGACCAAAAACAAAAGAAAGTCACCTATCTACCTACCAAGTTATAAAATCCTAGCTGGGTCGGGAAACATCAAACAAATGAGTTCGTTGAAAATCTTGCAAGTAACAAAGAAGATATTAAGAAACGAAAATCAGATGCACGGACGAACTGACAAGCAAACTGACACACATACACCTGGATCAGGTTCTCAGAAAACCATTCTCGGCGCTGGTCAGCATTCACGCCTTTGTAAGACGCGGTGACAGTGCCAAGCAGATTCCGCTAGTATTCGTCGTGATGTCTGGCCAGACACAGAAAGATTACGTGAAGGTCTTACGTGTAAGTAAATGAAAATTACTGTAACAATAGTATATATTATACATACTGCATACAATTAGTAGCATTCATTTTTCACAATATTTTAATTTAGTAAATGTAACACGGAAAGGTTCATTTATCCGAAGTAAAAATAATATTATTGTTTATTTCTTTTTCAGTCTATCGGTCGCATGTTCGAGGGCCAGGTTGCAGTGGAGGGCTTCGTTGTAGATTTCGAGGCAGCAATGTGGGGTGCCTTGAAAAAGGTCTTTGAGGGTGCCACAATTCACGGCTGTGCGTTCCATTGGACGCAAGCTGTTTGGAGACAGGTTCAGGTAATAATAACGTAGATTTGTCTGTAGCTAAACTGTAACAATTTGTTATTCGTCACATTCGCGCAGTTCAGGGTGAGAAGGTTCTAGGCCCATTTTCCATATTTTATCTCGATGTACATGGAAGATGAGCCTGGCATGTTCATGCCTTTTAGGCGCCATATAACCTTTTCATGTGTTGGTGCGCCTTAAAACCCCAATTCAGTTCAGTTCAGTTCATTACATTTTAATACACATTCTAATAAATAATTATTAATTACAAATACATTTTAATTACAATTTCTAATTATTTGTTGTTTTATTTCAAACAGAAAAAGGGCGTTGCGACTGTATACGCAGAGAGGGGATCCGTCCACGCATTCGTAGGGAAGCTGCTGTGTTTACCATTCCTGCCATCCGAACACATAGAACAGACGTTCGAGTTCTTGGCTGATCTGTCAGCAGACCACCAGTTGACGCCTCTCATAGACTACGTCAGACGGACTTGGTTTCGATCATCGGTGTGGACACCTGCCCAGTGGTCCGTATTTGGTCAGTCCATCAGAACGAACAATGACGTTGAGGGTATGTATTTATGTACATGTACTTCAATAAGCTATACCATGAAACTTTTTTTTGAAGTTTGATACTAACTTTTATAAAAAAATAATATAATAGTCATTCTATAAGATACTGGATCATAGAATATATTATATCATAGACCATAGAATACGGAACATATATTGATTTATATATTTATCTTCAGGCTGGCACAGACGCCTCAATTACAAGGCAGGAAGCAAGCCGCCCTTTTATGCGTTGGTCCAGATCCTACACCGAGAGGCCTCCGTCGCCAGGATGCAGGTGACGCTGGTTACTGAACTTAGACTACGACGTTACCAACGTTCCTGTTACAAGAGCTGTCAGCAGCAACTTCTACAGCTGTGGGAGCAGTACAATGATGGGGATCTCACCGCTACCGGTCTACTAAAGGCGGCATCTGTGGTATACAGGCCTGCGCTAACTATACCTGTCGAATATATTATATCATAGACCATAGAATACGGAACATATATTGATTTATATATTTATCTTCAGGCTGGCACAGACGCCTCAATTACAAGGCAGGAAGCAAGCCGCCCTTTTATGCGTTGGTCCAGATCCTACACCGAGAGGCCTCCGTCGCCAGGATGCAGGTGACGCTGGTTACTGAACTTAGACTACGACGTTACCAACGTTCCTGTTACAAGAGCTGTCGGCAGCAACTTCTACAGCTGTGGGAGCAGTACAATGATGGGGATCTCACCGCTACCGGTCTACTAAAGGCGGCATCTGTGGTATACAGGCCTGCGCTAACTATACCTGTCGAGTAGAAGACTTTATAGTATGCAAGTGAAAGTTACTGTAACAATAGTCAACATAGTCAACATACGAACAATGTATCAACCCGTGGCTGATAATGTCTTCCTATGTGTTAGGAAGGAAACAGTGTATATATTGTATATATTGTACATTTTGTAAATATGTTTTATTAGTTTAGTTTTCAATATTATTATGTAACACATCTTGTTGTTGTTTTCTTTATATACGGTGATAAAATCTGTTCACGGATAATGTCTTCCTATGTGTTAGGAAGGAAACAGTGTATATATTGTATATATTGTACATTTTGTAAATATGTTTTATTAAGTTTAGTTTTCAATACTAATATGTAACACATCTTGTTGTTGTTTTCTTTATAATCACCACAAATTAAATCATGAAATCCGTGAATTACTCCCATTTACAAATGAATGTAAACATCATTTTGGTCAACTCGTACTCATTTATTTTGTCATTCTATACTTAAAAATATGTATTATTTTATGTTTTATGCATATAATACATAAATAATACAAATGTATTTACCTAAACATAAGAAATAAATAGTGAGTACGAGATGAGTACGAGTTGACCAATTGAAAAACAGAAATGAGTACGAGTTGACCAAAATGAGTACGAGTTGACTTAAGTATGAGTTGACCTGTTACCGTATGAAACTACCAAATGGAAGAATAGAACCCAAACTGAACAAAGCACGCACACAGTGTCCGTCAGACACTTTTTAATGTAAATGTATGTTGCATCGATTCTTATGACACCCTATCCTCCTAGAAATAGTGGATACAGTTTAAAACTAACCATTTCTGGATACAAACAAAAACGTTACTGTATGTTATTTGAATTATTTCATATATTATTTTTTTCAGTTTTTTTTTTATCGAATTTGAGCGAAAACAGCAGAATTGTGACTCTGGATTAAATGAAAATTTGACGTTTGATACTTTATAAGGATGAAGATTGGGATAGTTTTGGGACTTTGGTTCAAGCTGATGGTAATTAAAGAGGGATTCCCAGTGTTGCAGTGTATACTGTGAGTAGTTGCCTCCTCTTCCCATTACAGCATTACAGTGTACCGGGTAGTAGTCTATTCATAATTTTGCATTACAGAGATGTTGAGATTTTATTTTATTTTCAGTAGGTGATAAAATTTGTATTACTCGGTTTTTATCCTTAGGTTCTATAGTAAAACAAAAATCTTTGGCAGAGTAAAAAGATGATAATTTTCAAGATTTTGATTTTAAAATATACATATATTGAATCGTTTTGCATGAATGTGCATGAAATAGGCAGGTTTTAAAAGAATCACACTGTAGATACCTTAATTTTAACAGAAAACTTGGTTGAACATCAAGGATAAAAGACCGAGTTTATCACCTACCAGAATGTATTAGTCAGGTCTTATATCTGGTCACTGATTGGTCAGTTTTTTTGATGATGCTCTATCAAAATTATGAATCTTAGAAGGTTTCAGCTCGTGCATAATGGTTTGAGACTAAGGTTTTACTGTGAGACTGATATTGTAACGTCACAATTTTTTGGTTTCAACCTATAAAACTATGTTGACGTGCTCACGGTGTTATACGTATGAATCAAGTTTAACGTAAATACTTGATTATAAAAAAGTGATATTTCCCAAAAAAAACAAAAAATAAACAAAAACAAATTGGAACGAATAACAATCATTTGAACTTTAAACAAAGAGAAGGGCCACCAGGAGCCACAGACTTACCGTTGGCCTCGGACCAGTAAGTTACCAGTAAGTAACTTTTTTTTGCTTATACCCAATCATGAAGCATGAAGCTTGAAGATACATGCAATTAACACTCTCAAACAGACGGGTTCAAACATTAAAGTATCAGCATATATTTTTGATCGCGGTGGGATACTGATTACATCCCCATTACCTCGAACCAAGTTTAGAAATGGCTTCTAGTATCACAGATGATGAACTGGACGAGTTGTACGAGGAGTTGTCTGATCTAAGAAAGCAAAACGAAAGGCTATGGAATGGAATCTCAGCCTTACAGGGAGAATTATACAAATTGCATTCGACTGTGTGCCAAGATAATGATTAGTTGAAACAAGAGCCTTTGACACCTATATTAGACAAAAATACGTTTGCCTCAAACATTGGTGCAAGGTATGGAACCCATCATCACTCCCGTACCCAAAATTCACGGCTATGATGAAACAAAGGACACATCAAAACGAATTGCCAGCCAGGTATGATGGGATGGGTTCGAGGTTGGACAATAGAGCACTTTTCGAGGCCAGTTATAATTTGATTGGTTTGACGTCAACTAAAAAATATTTTTATTCTAACTGAACAAGATTTGGAGATAAGGTTTCAGACTTGTGATTACTAGGATGACTATTTCAGGATGCATAATCACGATCATTAAGAAAGACAATTGAGTTTTGTCCAGAAGAATTTTTTAACAACACCAAAAAAAACAACAACAGTCAATGTTATAGTTGCAGGATTACCTTGTTTCGGAAGACGCCATTTGCATGGAGTATCAACTATAGAGTTTGGAATCTCAAACTATGTAAGTTATATTATAAACGTCGTCGTCAGTAGGTCTAGAAACGGTGTACATCTTTTGTAAAAGTTGCCTGTAGATAGCGGCATAGGGAATATAAGAGTACGACAAGGCATGACTGAAGACAAACATCAAACAGCGCATGTACTTAAGGTAGACTTTATCGTAGGGCCCATGTGCACAGTCTTAACATATCGCATACAACATTTTTGACCATTTGGGTCCAGTACAATTTTTTGTAATAGATCAAATAGACAAATCAACAATAAAGGTGTTTGTATAACATATCATGCATCATTCTTTCAAAATAAAATCGCAACATTGCAATACACGGTGTAGTGTTTATGTTTATTGTTCAAATATAATGATTTCATTTTGGACAGAATCGGTGTTATCTTCAAAAACCAGTGATATATTAACCAAACAATGCTGAACACTCGACTCAGGTAGCTAGATAAGATACTTTTAAATCGATATGCAAAGCATACCTCACTCTTATATGCAAGCATACCTCGATCTTTTACGCAAAGCATACCTCGCTCTTTTACGCAAAGCATACCTCACTCGTATATGCAAAGCATACCTCGCTCTTTTACGCAAAGCATACCTCACTCTTATATGCAAAGCATACCTCAATCTTTTACGCAAAGCATACCTCGCTCTTTTACGCAAAGCATACCTCACTCGTATATGCAAAGCATACCTCGCTCTTTCTCGCTCTTTTACGCAAAGCATACCTCACTCTTATATGCAAAGCATAACTCGCTCTTTTACGCAAAGCATACCTCACTCTTATATGCAAAGCATACCTCGCTCTTTTACGCAAGCATACCTCACCTTTTTACGCAATGAATACCTCGCTCTTTTACGCAAAGCATACCTCACCTTTATACGCAAAGCATACCTTGCTCTTTTACGCAAAGCATACCTCACTCGTATATGCAAAGCATACCTCGCTCTTTTACGCAAAGCATACCTCACTCTTATATGCAAAACATACCTCGCTCTTTTACGCAAAGCATACCTCACTCTTATATGCAAAGCATACCTCGCTCTTTTACGCAAAGCATACCTCACTCTTATATCCAAAGCATACCTCACTTTTATATCCAAAGCATACCTCACCCTTGTATACAATTCAATTCAGGCAAAGAGCACCTTACTTTTATTTGCAATATTTGCATACCTCGCGCTTATCCTCATTCTTATATGCAAAGCATACCTCACTATTTTTTTCATACATGTGCACCTGAGTATGCATAGAGTTTGTAAAAGGACATTACATGGCTGGGCGTTCTTTAATTACACTGTCTCTTAATTAAACTGTCGCATTTAATTAGAATTATCCCAAATAACAATCTATAGGAGAACCTGGAAGAGGGAGGTTTGGTGCACCCCAGAACCTGGTTTAAACCACAGCAGTTTTTTTGTTACTGACCGTTCCAAGGCGGCATCCTTTTATGTTTGTGGTGTACTTTGCTGCTGTTTGTACTTGTGGTTGTTTTGAGTGCGTGTTTTTGTTTGAATGCGTTATGTGAATGCTACATTTCCTGTTCGCATTGTGTACCTACATTTAAATGTTCTTTAACAAGTAGACTTTCTACTGGGTTAAGGTAGTGATTTTTTTTTGCTTTTTGCCAATATACTGGTTTACCCTCAGTCATGAGTATTAACACCAGTGAGTGCTAGAGGAAATTTTAGTGGAAAACGAAAAAGGTGAGATAGAGTAGAAGGATTAGTAAAGATAGAAGGAAGTACAGAGAGGGAAAGAGTAAAGAAGATAGAAGAGTGTTTAAAAATTAAATGAGGCGCGAGTGTTGGGTCTTCAAGACCTGGGTCTTGAAGGAATCCAACGACTCTGCCAGGCAGGTGTTAACGGGTAGCTGGTTCCATTGCACAACGGTTCGCGGGAAGAAAGAAAATCGTGTGTAGTCCTTGTCAGCCCTTAGCTGATGATACTGGTGTTGGCGTCTACCTGAGCCTCTGGTGAGGTATTCATCCTCATTTATGGCTACTAAATTATTACGAATCTTGTAAAGCATACATAGTCTAGAGTCAGCTCGTCTTTGCTCGAGAGATCTCCACTCCAGATCGTGCAACATGTCAGTAACACTAGATGTGTTATGATACCTATTTGTGACCCATCTCGCTGCTCTTCTCTGCACCATTTCAAGTTGGTGGACTAGTCTATGATTGGATAAGTCACCTACCTTGTCTTTAGTGGTGGACTTAGGGTCCCATACAGTGGAACAATATTCCAATTTGGGGAGAACAAGGGATCTATAGGCCCTTTCTTTAATAGTCTGTGAGCCAATTTTGATGTTGCGTTTCAGAAAACCTAGAGTCTGGTTTGCTTTTGAAGAAACAGAACTAATGTGTTTATTCCACTTTAAGTCGTGGCTAATGCTAACACCAAGATACTTCATCAGAGGGACGGATGAGAGTGTGTGTCCATGAAGGGAATACTTATGTAGTGTAGGGGCTCTTTTAGTAGTGATGTGAATCGATTCACATTTTTCAGGGTGAAAAGCCATTTGCCAGTCTGCTTCCCATAGTTCAAGGCTGTGTAGATCGTCTTGAAGTTTTTTGCAATCGCCCTGAGTGTGTATAGATAGGTACAACAGCGTGTCATCTGCGAAAAGACGGACTGTACTGTGAGTGACATACTCTGGGAGGTCGTTTATGTAGACCAGAAATAGAGCTGGCCCAAGGACAGACCCTTGAGGGACGCCTGAAAGTACTGGGACTGACGAAGAAGATTTTCCTTCAAGTACAACTCGTTGGGAACGACCACTAAGAAAAGAACCAATCCAGCCCAGGGCTGCGCCCTTCACGCCATAAGATGAGAGTTTATAGAGGAGCCTATTATGTGCCACCTTATCGAATGCCTTGGCAAAATCCATCACTACTACATCGGTCTGTCTGCCTTTTTGCATGTTAAAGGCTATATCATGAACAAATTCAATAAGTTGACTTTCACAGCTTCGCTTTTCACGAAAACCATGCTGGAGGGGATATAATATATTGTGACGATTTAAGTGCTGCATAAGGTTGCTACAAACAATATGCTCTAAGAGCTTACAACAAATACAAGTCAGTGAAACAGGACGGTAATTGGAAGGAGTAGTCTTGTCTCCTTTTTTATAGATGGGGGTCACGTTTGCTTTTTTCCAGATATCCGGAAGGGTTTCCTGTCTAAGCGAAGTATTGAAAAGAAGGGTGAGAATAGGAGCAAGCTCCTCTGAGAGACCCTTTAGAACTGCCGGGCTTATGTTATCTGGGCCTGGGGCTTTTGATACTGAAAGATTTTGCAGTAGTTTTTGTACCCCATTAACAGTAACCTGTATATCGGGCATGTCTTTATCATTTTTAGAGAAAAGACTCGAAACGTATTTGCAATAAGAACTGAGTTTCATAGGAATTTGCTGTGAGAAAACCGAGTGGAACTGGCTATTTAACAAGTCAGCTTTAGCAACAGGGTCAGTTATCAACACTCCGTTTCTCTTTAGGGATTTAAGACCTACAGAGTCAGTATTTTTGTGCTTTATGAAGGTCCAAAACCTTTTAGATATGTTAAAATTTTCTTGTGTAGTATTTTCTACTTTAGGTGTAATAAGATCTTCCACATAATCCCAGTAGGCCTTCCGACTGACAGATTGTATATGGTGCTTGAGCTTCTTGAGTTTACTAGTGCCTTCAGGGGAGGGTTTGAGTCTCGTTTTAGAGTAGAGTTTGTCTCTTTTCCTTATTAGCCGTTTAATGTTACCATTTATCCAAGGATGTCTATCCTTACATTTTGCAATTTTATGTGGAATAAAACGGTCAATGGCTCTTTCGAGTTCAAAAGTTATATTTTCCCAGAGTTGGTTTACTGGAGTTGAATTATTAAAGCTATGTTTTAGGCTCTCCCCAACGGCAGTCATATGTGATTTAAGACCATCCCAGTCGGCTTTTCTGTACAGTGGAATCCTTCTGGGATTTTGCTTGTTTTTAATTGGATTTATGTTAATCTCTGTCAGGACTGCATCGTGGTCACTGACCCCTGGTATGACTCTACATGATGATATAATGTTTGGATGGTTTGTGATCACAAGGTCAAGGATGTTATTTCCTCTAGTGGGTGTATTTACTAATTGTGTGAGACCAAAATCGTCCAAGAGGTCTACAAATTTGTAAGTAAGAGATGGGTAGTTACAATGTGGTTTAATACAGTTATTTGGCCAATCATATCCTGGGAAATTCATGTCACCTGCAATAAGAATGTGTGAATTTGACATACCTAGACGCTCTAAAGACTCCGCAAAATGATCTAGACTTGGACCATCACCCTCATGTGGTTTATAATAACTACAGACTAGGAGAGATTTGCAACCAGTAATCTCCATCTTCATCCAAGCAATCTCGCAGTCAGTTTGCAGCTCAGGGACCTCGCTACAGGTGTAGTCATCCTTTGCTGTAATAATTACTCCCCCCCCCCCCCCTCTTCCTATCTACTCGTACTACATTTTCAAGATAAGAACTGGGAAGAATCTCACCTAGGTGAATACTGGCATCTATCTTGGTTTCTACCCCTATAATTATATCGGGGTTTATGCTATCAATCATATTGCTGAGATCAATACTGTGAGCAACGATAGAGTTAAGGTTCACATTTAGGACCTTTAAAGGTTTTATGGAACGATAAGTATGTTTAGGTTTCATAGTATGTCGTTTGTGTGTTGGGGATGATGTGTGCATTGGGTCTCCTGGGCTACTTAAAGCCTCTGATATTGAGCTGAAATTACATGGGCTGATAGGTTCGAACCTATTTGACAAAATCAAGTCTTCGAAGAAATTTAGAGAAACTGTATGTTGATTTACAGAGTTACAGTGCAGGCAGTGCCAGCTTACATTCGTGCCTTGCAGTATTTGGAATGTGTTATCGCCTAAATCCTGGCAATCAATGTGGAACCATATACCACACGTCTCACAATACACTGCGTTCCTTGACCATGTGACATTAGCTTCACAGACACCACATGGGTAAACACTATTGCCACAGATTGAACTATTTGGGCCAGGGTTAGAGTGGATGTCGCCCGAGACAGAGACAACTAAAATACATAGGTAAAATAAGCAGTTGTTGTTTCTACAAATATCAAAGTTTCTGTTTTTTCCATATTTAAGTACAGAAAAGAAAGAGGTAAATGTATTAAGTATATTTTCATTTTGTATTCTGAAAGTTTCAGTACCCTCTTGCAAACACAAGTCAAGTTTTTCCAAACTTGGACGATGTGAGACATGTTGCAGTCTGGAGTGCAGGCATCTATAGCACAAGACAATAACTAACATAAAAGTCAGTATTAAAATTGGTCCGTTCGATTTAAACATGATGTGTATCATAGAAGCAATCACATTAACACTTCTCTTTTCATGTGACCAAATTTTGCCAAATCACACCGGCGAGTGATAGGTCAAACTAGAGAAATAAATGGTTTTGTTTCAAATATAACAAGAGCACCACAAACAGCACATAATGAGCTCGCCAATATCCAGAATATTATGTTAAATTTCAGAGAAATAGTTCTCCGAAAAGCTATGGAGGTTTATAGCAAAATTCCCAATTTTTAATTGATAATCCCACAAAGTGTGTCGATTCTTCTGTCGATGGCGGGAGGTACACTATAGATTCTACCCAGAAATAAGTGGGTGGTCTGCCTACACCGCGAAAAATCGACCGTCATACATAGCCTAAAAGGTGATGAAAAATGACGTTAAACATTATTCAAATAAACCCAAGAAGTTCCATTTAAATATGTAGTAAATTGTAACTTAAAATATATGGTCGTTAAATAACCGTTAAAGTTCTCTATATTACCTAATTCATTCACAAAAACACATATTGTCTCATCAAATATGAACGTTGAATGACACTTTACGGTAAAATAACACTTCAGTGCATTTAGATTGTCAATGAAATGACCATGTTCATATCATATGTTTTAAATTAAAAAACAACAAAATAAACAACAAAAAAAAACAAAAAAAAACAAAAAACAAAAAAAACGTTTACTTAATGCCATCTTTTGATCAATGTTTTGTCTTATGACTCGTTGCTGGTCGTTCTTATGACCAGTTACTGTTCGTAGTGCCCCAGTCTGGAACACTGACTGCTGCTGGTCAGTTCCCTATTTACATTATAATGAATAACATCGTAATTACAGATTATTGGTTAGAACACGTTGTTCGTTCTTAGTTATTTATAGTCCTACATTAACACCGTTAAGACTATAGACATACCATAACACCGGGTGTTAGCTTTCGGAGGATCAGTGTGTTTACATTGTTTTGTTGTTTGTGATGTTCGAAGAAAAGTATTTCAGAAAGTATTTTCAAATGAAATCCAAAACGATCACTATGCACATCAAGTAACCATTAAGCAAAACGTCTTAGCAATTACAAAGACATTGCCTATAACATGTGAACCAAAAATAGGACATATTTATATTTAAATGAGAAGTGGGGTTTATCTCTGGTAGCACTAATTCGTATACTCTAGTTCAATCTACTGAGGATGATGTTGTTTTCGCACATATCAATCGGTGCACTTCTATCAAGGCTGGGGTAGACGAAAAGCAAAACAAACTGCCAACTATGCACTGGATTCCTAAATTACATAAAAAACCGTATACAGCTCACTTTATTTCGAATTCTAGTGCCTGCACCACCACAAACCTCTCCAAGCGTTTTAACTTATTGTCTTACTGCATGCCGTTAAAGATCACGTTAAACAATATTGTGCTAAACTTATAAAAATTCTGAGATTAATGTATTTTGGTCTATTAAAAATTCAAGAGAAGTTCTAGATAAAATTAGCAATAAAAGTTAAAAAAAAAGGATGAAAAGGGTATACAAAAAATATTGCAGTCTCGGCTTGATTGCGATTGTTCATGAACGGTAGTGAAAAGTGCTTGATACCGTTCACGCCCTCTAGACCCGGGTCAAAATTTAAAATGCCAAAAGTACATAAATATGAGCCATCCCGAAGATGCTATGCATATGACGGGGCCATGGAACCTTCAATGCGGTATTTTCACACCATTCCATGGCCAGCGGCGTATGGTCCCAGTTTCTAACAAAACGCGTTGCCTTAAACGAGAAAACAGTGGGCGAAATAAAGAAAATGGACTTTATCTGGGAGCAGAGGTTATGAAGACTGCGTATCACAGGAAACAGTCAAAAGACTAAATTAAAAAGCAGGCAACATATCCTTAGGGTGATTAAACAATACTCAGAGCCTTTAAAAGCTGGAGTAGTGGAACCACCTATTCGAAATTCAAGTAAGAAACCAAAGGTATTTGAGAATGTACCACCGATATCAGTAATTGTCATACTGCAAAGAAAATTCTCAGGATTTCATTGGTCAATGCGCCGTAGACATGAGCCCATGTCTACGTCTCGAGACGTGAACATAGGACGAACCCCATTACTCAAATACACAAAAACAAAATGGCGACGATAACGTTGCCGATTCGTTTTGGAAACTGCCGATTGTTTCCTTCCTATCGATTTTCTGCGCTTTCCACTATGTGTAAAAGTCTGAAATAATCGTTAGTGTATTTTTTGTGGCAATTTTACAGATAATAAAATATTAACATAGTGACAAAATACGTTTATTTTATTAAAAAATCCGCTAAATTTAACAACGTTAGAGCGATGACGTCACGAAAGTAAACAACGTCTAGTTTGAGGCACGTTACGGAAAAATTGGCGCAATAAAAATTAAATCGTGTTTTTGGCTTTTTTTTCTTAAATAAATGGTTACAACTTTGAAGTATGACAAATTCGTTATTAGGATTCTTGAGAGGGAACATGGGCTCACATTCCCTGCCTGGAAATATATATTCCCCCTCGCCTAACGGCTCGGGTGAATATAATTTCCAGGCAGGTAATGTGAGCCCATGTCCCCTGTCAAGAATCCTAATAACTAATAATATCGGGCTCAGCGATCTCCAAAGATCGGAATGAAGTTTCCTCTATAAGTACTTATGACTTCTCTGCACTATATACATCCTTACCAAGTTACCACATAACCTCATCAAAGACAAGCTTATTGCCCTTATTCAAAAAACTTTCACTAGAGAAAAAACAAAACAAAACATACATTTTTGGCCAGTAACAATATTAACGCGTTTTTCACTAACGGCATTTTAGACAATTACACTATGTGAACTTGCCAAGAAGTTTGTGAAGCACTCATTTTCTTATTAGATAATATTTTCGCCAGGTATGGAACTACCGTTTATAGACAAATTTGTACGAACTGTGCACCTATTATCGCAGATTTGTTCTTGTATTGCTATGAAAGCAGATTTGTTCTTGTATTGCTAGAGATTTCCTGTTGTCTTTCATCCGATACTCAGGCAGATGCAATTGACATCAAGTTTAATAAATATTGTATGAAAGTGGTTATGACCAAGGATCTTACGAAGTTTGTAATATTTGTATAACTAAAAAGCTACTCCAGCAGGGCTACCGTTACCACAAACTTCGAAAAACCTATGCAAAACTTTATCGTAACCCTAATCATCTTTAAAATATAAAAGTAATTTAGGAACTCTTCTGCGACAAGAACTCACAGTCTGACTTTTATGGTGATGTGATTTACAAACTTCGCAAGATCCTTTGTCATAATCAATTTCATACACTCTTTATTAAACTTGTTAAACAGTTTATCAAAAGAGGTTATCTTTAATCTTGTCTTGTCGTACCCTTAACTGTTTGTTCTTTTGTTGCTGTGGCTTTTGCCAAAGCATTGAGTACTTACTTTGTGGCTTTCTAGGTTTTTTTATATTATATATACAAGATCATTTATGTGTTTTACCTATATTGCCTATTAATGCTGCCTTCTTTGTTAGAGACTATAACCTGGCGGGGATATCTTTATTTACACTGTCCCGTTTATTGGGATGACAATAGCGTAAAAATGGGGTTTGGTGCACCCTAGAACCTGGTTTAAACCCCCAGCGGCTTTTGTTTTGCCACCGACCGTTCAAAGGCGGTAGCCCTATTGTCAACCATTTTGTGATGTCTTATATTGCCTTTTATTCATCTTTAAATTTGATCTTTATTTCTGTGTGTGTTTGTGGTTGACTGTCGTCCTTCAATGCTACTTTTCCTGTTCCATGTCTGTGTCTACTTTTTTTGTGAATAAGAAAGATATCCCCGTGCAGTGTAAATTCAATTAATAACTATTTTAATGAAAAACCTATACTGTGGTATTCAATAACAGTTATTAGCCATATACGATTCGACAAAAGCACACGTCAGAAACCCCCATGTAATTCATCCGGCTATGTGAAACTATGTCTTTTGTAATTTAAAGTAGGTAATTATTAACATTTGCAACATTTTAAAAACAAGCTTCGAATTAACTTGATATCTCATATGTTAAATCAACAAATATAGTGTTAGTCCTCTGGTTTACAGAAGTTGACACATTTTATATTTTTTATATAATATTATTATGCAGAACTTTCTGGAATAAAAGTGGAATTTTAAAAAGAAACAACACGTACTTGTAATAAACTTATTCTAACACATTCAACTAACAATGTAACATTTGATATATTTGTGTGGCGTTTGAAGACAGTAAGACAATATATAGTTTTATGTATACAAGTACAAGCATGATCAATGAATACAGTACATATAATTAAGTTTTATATGGCAATGTTTCAGGTTCCCTTACCCAAAAAATTAGAGTATATGTAAACCAGTATTTCTATTTTTTCCCCGTGTTGTTGGTTTTTGCTCAAAAACTTGGATTATATTGATGATATGAAGACCTGACGGGTACCAGGATGAGAACAATCTAGTCATAGCTTCAAGGTTTAATACATGGACGAGGGCTTCTATTAATACACATTTCTGATTGACAACATGTTAGTTCTCTTGTATGTATAACTATGTATACTTCTTTTTTTGGCTAAAAAATATATAAAGATCGGACAGAGAAAGTAGCATTCAAGGAGGACAGTCAACCACAAAACACAGAAACAAACATGCAAACAGACAAACAAGAAGGCAAAAGTAATAATAAAAGCAAACGACATCACAAACACAAAAGGGTTGACAATAGGGCTACCGCCTTGGAACGGTCAGTGGCAAAGTAGGCCACTGGTATGGAACGCCAAACACGACTTTGATGGTCATTTTCCATTATGATGTGATCACTTTCATTATGATGTGGTCGCTTAACATTATGATGTGGTCATTTGTCATTATGATGTGGTCACTTTCCATTATGATGTGGTCAGTTGTCATTATGATGTGGTCATTTGTCATTATGATGTGGTCACTTTCCATTATGATGTGGTCATTTGTCATTATGATGTGGTCATTTTCCATTATGATGTGGTCACTTTTCATTATGATGTGGTCACTTTTTGTTATGATGTGATCACTTTACATTATGATGTGGTCACTTTACATTATGATGTGGTCGCTGTACATTATGATGTAGTCATTTGTCATTATCATGTGGTCACTTTCCATTATGATGTGGTCATTTGTCATTATGATGTGGTCATTTTCTATTATGATGTGGTCACTTTCATTATGATGTGGTCACTTTCCATTATGATGTGGTCGCTTTACATTATGATGTGGTCATTTGTCATTATGACATGGTCACTTTCCATTATGATGTGGTCATTTGTCATTATGATTTGGTCATTTTCCATTATGATGTGGTCACTTTACATTATGATGTGGTCATTTGTCATTATGATGTGGTCACTTTCCATTATGATGTGGTCATTTGTCATTATGATGTGGTCATTTTCCATTATGATGTGCTCACTTTCCATTATGATGTGGTCGATTTACATTATGATGTGGTCATTTGTCATTATGATGTGGTCATTTTCCATTATGATGTGGTCAATTTTCATTATGATGTGGTCACTTTTTGTTATGATGTGGTCACTTTACATTATGATGTCGTTATTTTTCATTATGATGTGGTAAGTGTCTATTATGATGTGATCATTTTCCATTATGATGTGGTCACTTTACATTATGATGTGGTCACTTTTCATTATGATGTGGTTACTTTCCATTATGATTTGGTTACTTTTTATTATTATGTGGTCGTTTTTCATTATGATGTGGTCGTTTTTCATTATGATGTGGTCTCTTTACATTATGATGTGGTCTGTTTTAATTATGATGTGGTAAGTTTCTATTATGATGTGGTCACTTTACATTATGATGTGGTCACTTTTCATTATGATGTGGTTACTTTCCATTTTGATGTGGTTACTTTGTATTATGATGTGGTCGTTTTTCATTATGATGTGGTCGTTTTTCATTATGATGTGGTCACTTTACATTATGATGTGGTCTGTTTTAATTATGATGTGGTAAGTTTCTATAATGATGTAGTCACTTTACATTATGATGTGGTCAATTTTCATTATGATGTGGTTACTTTCCATTATGATGTGGTCGCTTTTCATTATGATGTGGTCACTTTACATTATGATGTGGTCTGTTTTCATTATGATGTAGTAAGTTTCTATTATGATGTGGTATGTGTGGTCACGTAGTTTTTCTTCAAAAAGCGCCATCTATTGACACTGCTTGCGGAATTCAAAATGGCGACAATGATAGAAATTAAAGTATCCGATGAAGATCGTGTAAGACTTTTAGATGAAGAGTATCTTTTCATGCGATTAACACATTGCAACAACAATTAACTATTTTACAGCGAGTTATTTGAGAAATTGTATTGCGGTGTCGAGGTACAAAACGTATGGTTTAAAATCGGCATAGTCTAAAACCTGGGATGGAATTAGAATGCCATTATGGTATGAGATTTTGATTCCAATCGCATTCCATTCTGCTCTAAATGTGATGTGGTCATGATGGAGTATATATTGAAAGTTTGATGAAGAAATATGGAGAAATGAGAAAAGTATAGGCAACGTTATGATTGCGTATTAACCCATATAATGACCTTCAGTGTGACCTTAACCTTTACATTTTAGTATGGTCATGTCGATGTGGTCATCTTGATGAGTATATATGGAAAGTTTGATGAAGAAATATGGAGAAATGACAAAGTTATAGCAAACGTTAAGTTTGTGACGGACTGACAGACTGACGGACGGACTGAGGACGGACGGACGGACGACAAAGTGATCCCTATATATCTCATTTTATTTGAAAAGGCGACACAAAAAGTACTACTTTCTTCCATATGATAATGTTGTATGTTTAAGTTTAATTGGGCGTGGATAATGTTTTATTTTTATTTTGTGAAAACAATTTAAAACAAACTTTTTGATTGTCAAAAATATTTTCAAAACGTTTGCAGCAACCCTCCCCCATCCCACAACCCCTCCCAAACTTTCCTATGCCCATGAAAGACAGGCACATAAACAAATATATTTGTTTGCTAACTGAAACCATATTCATTTAATACGATTTTGTTTATTCCAATTAGGAATTGATGTAGTTGATCGTTTTCATATGCATGTCATTTTTTTTAGCCCAGCCATTCAAAAACCTACGAACCCAATGACGCTAAACATAGAACAAACTTGTAAAGGCCTAACACAAGCTCTAAATTTGTTTGTAGTATTGTATTGTGTACTCAGTGCCCCTGTCCGCGCGTGCTGTCTGTGCTCTAACTTCCATAAATATATTGGACGTAAAGCTCCGCCCCTTTATTGTTTGTACTGAATTGTTTGCATGACATTCATACAGGCAATTTCACCGACCATACTATAATGCTATGATAATGTGCACTGACTTTGTTCGTTTGTGTATGCCATGTACATATGCCAATGTGTGTGTGCGCGCGCTCTCGCGTGTCTGTGCGTGCGTCCTTCAAACTCGTTTAAAAAAATCAATATTAAACGGGCACTCATGTAAAATCCTCTATAAGTATAATTATATGTCATCTCTTAGTTTTTCACTGGCACTTCCGATACATGATTTATAGTTTTATAATTTCTATATTGTGTATGTGCAAAGGTTTCCTTCCTGTGATTGCGTTTTGGCTTTCTATTATATTATAAATAAAACATGAAATTAAATATGGTCCTATAGAAATCACAGTACCCCAACGCAATGACATCGTCACACTGAAGGTCATTATATGGGTTAATACGCAAACTTAACGTTGCCTATAATTTTCTCATTTCTCCATATTTCTTCATCAAACTCTCAATATATACTCATCATGACCACATAAAATTTAGAGCAGAATGGAATGCGATTGGAATCAAAATCTCATACCATAATGGCATTCTAATTCCATTCCATCCCAGGTTTTAGACTATGCCGATTTTTAAACCATACGTTTTGTCGACACCGCAATACAATTTCTCAAATAACTCGCTGTAAAATAGTTAATTGTTGTTGCAATGTGTTAATCGCATGAAAAGATATTCTTCTTCTAAAAATCTTACACGATCTTCATCGGATACTTTAACATAATTTAGGATTTCTATCATTGTCGCCATTTTGAATTCCGCAAGCAGTGTCAATAGATGGCGCTTTTTGAAGAAAAACCACGTGATCACACATACCACATCATAAAAGAAACTTACCACATCATAATGAAAACAAACCACATCATAATGTAAAGTGACCACATCATAATGAAAAGCGACCACATCATAATGGAAAGTAACCACATCATAATGAAAAGTGACCACATCATTATGTAAAGTGACCACATCTTAATAGAAACTTACCACATCATAATTAAAACAGACCACATCATAATGTAAAGTGAGCACGTCATAATGAAAAGCGACCACATCATAATACAAAGTAACCACATCATAATGAAAAGTGACCACATCATAATGGAAAGTGACCACATCATAATGAAAATGACCACATCATAATGACAAATGACCACATCATAATGGAAAGTGACCACATCATAATGACAAATGACCACAACATAATGTAAAGTGACCACATCATAATGGAAAGTGACCACATCATAATGTAAAGTGACCACATCATAACAAAAAGTGACCACATCATAATGGAAAATGACCACATCATAATGGAAAGTGACCACATCATAATGACAAATGACCACATCATAATGTAAAGCGACCACATCATTATGGAAAGTGATCACATCATAATGAACATGACCGCATCATAATGGGAAATGACCATCAAAGTCGTGTTTGGCGTTCCATACACTGGGGGTTTAAACCGGTTCTAGGGTGCACCAAACCTCACACTTACCCTACTGTCATCCCATTAAGTCAAACTTATATATATTATAATAATAACAATAATAACAACACCTTGGAGGCCCAGACGGAAAATGGTGGTTTTATATCAATATATCGGTTGAAACGCTTGAAGCGATTTAACCTTCATTGTTTCCTTGTATAGCTACACATCTGGGACCAATTATATTGTTATTAATTATCATCTAAATACTATCAATTTAAATGATGCAATTCTTCGAATAAACATTAAATTTAAACCAGTTGAATAAATAAGGAACTGATATACATTTTAAAACAAAACAACACGCATTGACGGATCCGGAAACCCAGCATTTTTCGGCTCAAGGTGAAGTATATGCAAGTGTCGGCCCTTGATCAGCTTTACAAATGTATATAGCGAATCACATTCGCCATCTTGGAATATCGTTGCGTAAGAAAAGAATTCTGAATGCTGTCTCTTTAATAAATACAAAATGAACAAGAACAAGTAATGCTATACCCGAGGACTTTAAAAAACGTCTCTCTGAAAACAAACAAAGATTAAATCGTAGTGTAATATCTTATTTCAAAATCATCTTTGAGCATTTTCAATTAGTCATTGTTATTCCAAGACAAATATCCCAGGCAGATTATTCGACGTTTTGTGCGTCTATGTCTCGAACAGAGTGCGTATGGTTTTCGAGCCAAATGGTGGGCACGCATGTAATCGCAAATCCAAGAATTTGCGTTACCGTCAGTATCTTTTTCCCGCTATATCGCAGTATAACACTCGTGGCTGTGGTTAGTGACTGCTTTATTTGATGTAATATTATTGATGAAGTGAAAATGAAATGAATTATACTCACAAGTGATTTTGAAATAAGTTATTTAACTACGGTTTGCAGTCAGGCGTTTTTCAAGTCCTCGAGTATATTCTAGAAACATGATTACTATTATAATGCATGATCAGGAAGATAGTTAAACCTTTTTTTCCTATGACAAAAATGCGTACAATTCCACTAGCAAATACAAAACCCCCAACACTGAGTTCTAAAATATAACAATAATCCATCAAAAAAGTTATATGTATTTGGTTACAATTTCATAAAGTTTATACATAATTTAAATACGCTATACACTGAGCACATATTCAATGCAGACAATCAAACGTGTAATTCATATTTGACATGTCTGTGAACAAATTGAACAAATTGGAACTTCATAGGGATTGAATACTATATGTGTACTTAATATATGGGAACATAAACAGAGCGTCCCGTTGTATCGGAGTCTATCATCGGAGTATGTTAAATTAAAGAACCATATGCATATATTCGATGGTAAGACTAGGGCATGTTTTCGAATTCCTGTGTATCATTCCCCTCCTTTGGGAGGCTCATAATAGACTGTGTTAATGATCCTTAAACACTCAACTCACTTCAACGCATCATCGACCACTTATCTACAAAGTATGAACCGCCAAAAGGCGGAACGAGCCGCCAAGATTCTCCTTCCATGAGAAGAGGCTTCAGATTACACCCGCTCCCCACCGGGCCATTCTAATGCAAAAATATACCTTACGTCACATTTAAAAAGACGCAGATAAACTCCCTCCTTTACCCTCATGGATATCGCTGACTAGGTTTCAAGACAGTGAATTACCTTATATATGATATCGTAGATCCTTATACAATATATGCATACATGTTTACAGACGTATTGTCAAGCATGTAAAAGTCAGTACATTACGTGGTCCGAGTATTAACTTTTATACCCCATCCAACCTAAAAAGCGAAAAAGGGGTTGGCTGGGGGTATGAAATAAAACCTTTATTTTGGCTTAAAATGTTTGCAAATTGCAAAATTAAAACATTTAATAGGTAATTTTAAACAGGTTTTCGTATTTCGTCAGTAAACATGTTTTCAAACGTGTTTTATTGTCGAAAATCCTGCTGGTATAAGCTTTCCCATCGTTTAATGGAATTAAGGCGGGACGACGTAATGATATAAGACGAACACGACATGTGTCATTCACAGAACAC
Organism: Cyrtodaria siliqua; assembly: GCA_037043455.1. Lineage (NCBI taxonomy): Eukaryota > Metazoa > Mollusca > Bivalvia > Adapedonta > Hiatellidae > Cyrtodaria > Cyrtodaria siliqua. The sequence goes on along the minus strand of JAWPHD010006262.1, from coordinate 54,999 downwards.
AGTCAACCAATAAATGCATTCAGAACAAATAACAATTACAGGATAAATAGAAGCAAAGTATTAACATGGTTGACAGTAGCGGTACCACCTTGGAACGCTCAGTGGTAATTTTAATTGCCGATGGGGCTTAAACCAGGTTCTAGGTGCAGCAACCATCACAATAAATAAATAAATCACCGTCAGATTGTATCCTAAGGCTAGAAGACCATTTTCAATAGAAAGTATTGTATGTCCGTCCGCTCAAAAGTCGTCTATATTCCGGCCTAAACGAGTTTAATTTTATATATCTGCCAGGTTTACAATCTGGAGATGATTTAACATAGATACTGTAGAACTATACTAATGTTTTAATGAGGCATTTCACAATAATTTACTTTAAATATTTAGCGACGCATGTTTGAATCGTTGTTTTTTAAAACAAAACAGAAAAAAAAAAACAGAAATAAACAGCAACAGAGAGAACAATTCTATAAACGCTTGTCTTAATTAAAAGAACATAACCAAAACAAATAATTGTATTATTACTAAACATGATAAATTAAGTTTCGTCGTCCCGATCGGCAATTATGATAGTCGGATAAAACGGTAACGTTTCGTTGACCTTTTCGGTAATTATGATAAACGGAAAAAACGCCAACGTTTCGTCGTCCCATCGGCGATTATGATAGTAGGGTAAAACGTCAACGTTCCGTCGTCCCGTAGCTCGGTAATTATGATAGTAGGGTAGAAACCACAACCAAACGCAATGGTACCATAGCGCTCCGCACTGCACCATAAACTGAAATATGAGCACATCTAAAATATCAATAAAAGGGACAATACGTATCATAAAGAGTGGTAAAGACAAGGTTACCGACTTGGAACGATCAGTAGGCAATAAGACGTCAACGTTTCGTCGCTCCGAAAGGCAGTTATGATAGTAGAATAAAATGTCAACGATTCGTCGTCCCGATTGGTGATTATGAGTCGGATCAAACGGCAACGTTTCGTCGCCCCAAAAGCAATTATGATAGTAGGATACGTTTGCTTGTCATGATCGGCAATTACGATAGTAGGATAACACATCTATGTTTATAATTTGCGACGCTTTTTTTTTTTGACAAATGTCTAGAAGCTTTTTTTTAATTATTTTTGTTTGAAGCGAAAGCGATTTTACCGAAATACTGATATCGTTTCTGACTGGATTACACAGACACACCAGACAAAACGACAGAAAGACAATGCACTTTTTCATAAATTAATAAATAAACAAAGAAAAAAGCTTCAAACAAATAGTACAAATTCATCATTATATCGAGGAACTAAATGTGGGGCTTGCGTTATTTAGCGTTGCACGACGTAGTAGGATTTTGCCTAACGACCTTCGTTTTTAATTATCATACAAGCCAGACTTGTTGTACAAAGTACGGTAAACAGGATGCAAAACCACAAAAAGTACATATCGAGAGCATTGACAACACCAACCCATGTTATATCATCGTCAGAGGCTTCGAACGATAACATACTGTTTGATCGGGAGGTTTTATCCATTTCCGTTATAGCGTCCGGTTCTACGTTTCTTTTTGAACGGCATGAGGTTTTACAGCTCAAAACGCGTGAAAAATTATATAGAGCGCGATACAATCTGTTTATCGGGTAGTTTTTTTCATTCCGATTTACCATTCGTGTTTCAATCAAAGACACGGACACTATTGCGGTACTAAGACTGCCCATAAGCATTAAATATACCTCTAGAAGTGACATTGTGTCGGAATTTTGAGGAAGTACTGACGCAAAAATTGTTATAAACACAGCAAAGGAAAGAAATACCGTGATCGAGTATGACACTCTTTCTCCAGTTGGAACCGGCAAAACGAAGGTTAAGGTATTGAGCAGTGTGAGCATCATGACAGGTGCTACGATATTTAAAAGAAAGAACAGCGGCTTTCTTTTAAGTTTCAGAGTGAAAATAACGGCGCTTTCGGCGGAATTCACCTCTTGACTTGAGATTGCGACAAGATCCCATGCCGAGTTTGAATTATAATCTTTTAACTGTATGCTTGCAGATCCCAAATCCAGTTCGACCTCATTTTTCTTGTAGCTCCATGCAGTGAACTTAAGGTCACAGTTCTGTGTGTCGAAAGGGAAGTATGTGATATCCACACTGCAACTTGACGTGAAAACCTGAATACAACAAATACAGTTAAATTAAATATTAAAGGTAAATGTAAGTGTTTATACATATACAACTTAACAATATTGTGCATGCCACCATGACTTAATTTAGTCTGTTATATACCACGATTCATTATATAAAAGTATATATAATTTTTTTTTTTATCTGTTTTGACAAGAATGAGCTTTTTTAATAATTTAATAAGGATAGCGCCAAGCTAAGCATCTGGTGGAACAGCTCGTATTGTCAAAATTGTGTTTTACAAACCATTGACATTGAATCATTCCATGCATTAGCGGATCAATTAAATGGGTTTGGAGTGGACTCTTACTAAGTACGCTTTTAGATTGATTTTCTAGATGACGAGTGAAAATGTAAGAGTTTGATCACTTGGAGATGAAATAAAATCTGTTACTCGCTACAAAACAACGAATGTTATTTCTATTTTATGTCTGATAATCAATGTTTATGCCGAATAATATGTAGTGTATGGCAAACGTATCTAACGTTTTATCACATAACGTCCCTTGTTAGCAGTGTCGAACACCCATTTAATATTCTATTGTATGACACACGTGCAATTCAACCTGGAACGATTTTGATTGGTTGAGTTAAACCTGTAACACTACGCAAGTTTATTAACTGAAACTATTTTATTTATTACAAATTCACCCAGATCTGAGTCATAAACTTATTATTTGTGACAGCTCATAAAAATAACGCACGTTATACAAAACATTGTTGTTGGTTTGTTAAAAAGATGGCGTAAACTGCTATTTTATACGCGACGTTATGTGTGAGGCGCGACGTTACGACGTCACATATTTTATGACGTTTTGGCTCTAAAGTGTGTCTGACGTCGTGGCGGTTCTATGCCCATCTGAATTAATTTTTACTAATTTGATTGCAATGTTATACATGTTATATGATAAAAAGGATCTTAAACGAGTTCTCATTCCATAATATGAACAAGGCAAAGCCTCAAGACGGGCGAAGCTAACTATTTTAAAATAGATCTAAACGATGTGATGCAGGGTTACCATAACACTTAGTCTCATTTATTTGACGTCTTTGGGTACTTTTTGACATACCAAAGTCATTAAATTCACTAGATGAATTAAAGGTTAGCCACTGTTCCACCTCCAAGTATGTAAACATATTAATTAATTTAAATATATTTAGTGTCAATAATAAATGAAAGTTTTGCGACTGTCTTGTCACCCACATCCAAATATGTAATGCTATTAATTTGTGGTAGAACATAACTCAATGCCAGTCACAATTAGTAATCTGACATGCTGGTCCCCATTTCTGCAAAATGTTTTCAAAATCTAAAGTATAACTTGAGACGAACACAAGCTACACACATCAGAATGGTTCAATTGCTTCTACGAGTGTTGAAGAATGTTTGAATGATTAATGCAGAAGGGTAAATCTCAGTGGTATGGCATTGCCACAGATGGCAGTTACGAGTAATGATACATTTGATCTGGGTTTGATTATAATTTCGTTATTACTTTGTTAAGGGTATGTCTATTTCGGCCAGAAGTACGTAGTTCACGGGACCAAAGCAAAATCTACGGGATAAAAACTTATTAATAAATGTTTGTGTTGAATGATTACCCATTTTTCCGTTTTTTTTGGATTGAATATTTTTGGTCACCACATGGGCGTGTGAAAGTCAAGTTTTGGTCGCCCAAACCATTTTTTACTCGCCAATGGCGACTGGGCGAGTGGTAATTTGTGCCGCTGTTATTTTGATTAGACACATTAGTAAAATATCATCCGGAGAACATGAGCAACTACTTTCTAAATATTTTGATTAAATAATTGTCTACCAATATAGGCTATAATTACAATGAAAAGCAAAGAAAAGTCAGCATCTGCTTTTGAAACGCTTGACAGAGTTATGCAGTATAAGGTTAAGGATATATCATGGGAGCAGTGCATTACATATTCATCTGACAATGTATCTGTAATGAAAGAGAAGCACAACAGTGTTCAGAGAAGAATTAAGGACAGAAAGCAAGCCAAACATTTCAAACCTCTTACCTAGAATGCTTTCAGTGGAAGTCTAGTCAGAAATTACTACAACATTATGAGCAATTCCCTGAAAGCTTACCAGGAGGAAAAAGAAATGGGGAAAAAAAGGCATGTCTTAAAAACAGACCACAATTAGTCAAAGTAGAACAGAATATGGGGTATATGGTCCTAGTTAATACTATTACTACGATTACAAGCCAACAATGTTAGATGTTACTGGAATGCCTCCGGACACCCCTAGTGTGTTGGGCAACTTTGTGGTCTTCAAATAAGTGTGGCCCACTTTTGAAGCCAAATCCTGAGAAAAATAAATATTGTTGTTCATACATTATTTTGTAAAACATTCACGTTTAAACGCTAGATACCTTTACCTTATATTATATATTAGTAGACATCAAAAGCTTGAACTTGAAACCAATAGTCAGGACTTAATTACACTATTCTTTTCTTCCAAAATGGAATACATAAATAAAGCATTAAACCATCAGAAACATCAACAAACTTGCCATCCCTTTTCAACCGCAAAATAACCGGGAATCTATCGGGGAATAGTATCACCCGAGGTTTGACGTCATCACTTTATGCGTTTGTGACCACGTGACCCCCCATGCGATCAAATTTTACTTTATTTCGGTAACTACTCTCTTTTTTTACGGTAGGTATTTATATAATGTTATATTTCTGAAATTAAACGTTTCACTTACGCTTAAAATTCGAAATAAAGACCGAAAACAAAAAATAGAAAAAAATGAACGTACGAGATTGACTGGTATTCCACTTTGTCTGCCTAAAGCTTTGCCCTACATGTTACGTCTGCTGTCCAGCCTACGGATTGAAAATGGCGGCGCGAAACTTGACGAAAAATAAATATCGCCTAGTATCTGGGAAAACAAGTAAGTTTTCATACTCGCGTTACTGCAAGAGGGCTTCGCCGGCCGTATAAGATTTATGAAACTCGTTATGAATTATTTTTAATTTTAACTCGCCAAAAGGCTCGTTAAAATTAAAATAATTAATAACTCGTTTCATAAATCTTATATGAAATGGGAACTCGTTTAAGATCCTCTATATAGGTTCATTATTATGAAGTATTGAGAAGCTGCTATTTTTACCTCACCATAATTTCTAAAATACATGACCGATTTTAGTTAGAACATTTCAAAGTTGAAAATGTAACAGTAATTTTTCTAAAACAAATTGTTTTTTACATTGGAAAAAGGTAGTTTCGGCAACGAAAATAAAACTTTATATTTCACAGTATGAAATCATACTTTTATTTCACACCTAAAAAAAGAGAAAAAAGCTTCGTATGAGCTGTTAAAATAATGTGCTATATTCCAATACCTGAAAAGTTTCCCATTCCAGGTCACCCACATTAGTGAGTCTCAAGTTCACGAAGGATGAGCCTAGTCCAGAGAACAACGTTACCGAGTTTTGGAGAGAAATGTCCGGTCTCCAAATGTCATTTTGAGGCTGAAAGATAACATAGATATTGAACATAACTGGACTTGTTTTTCTGATAAAGAGTACACATTTATCCGAATTTTGGTATTAGTATTTGTTCTTTATATACCAAATAATTAGACTGTACCACAGCGTGTGATTACCACTGAGTCTTGTTTTCTGACTTAAGTGTCTGTGTATCGTTTGTTAACCTCCTAATAGTATAAATCATCTTCGACGCTTGCATTTTTTCAAGACAAACGTCTAGAACATTTCTCAAAATTATTTTAACGCGACAGCCATTTTACCGAGATTTTGGTGTCGTTTCTGATTGGCTGTCGTTTCAAAGACGCACCTTCTATCCAAGATATACAGAACGGATGGAAGACATTACATTAATAAATAAACAAAGACTTAAACGTCATCATTATATCATGGAAGTTAATGTGCATGGTCAAAAATGCTATAATAATAATAAAATAAAATATCACGGACACGTGGTTCCGGTTTCAAAGCTATTCTAAAAATCTAAAAAAAGGGTCAATGCGTTTGTATTTACAATCGATCGTCGAAGAGGATCAATACTAACCTCATATATGCATGTTTATGGTACGGTGCCTCATTCCATTTTTATTCTGGATATGTTTACCTAAACATTGGATATTTTTTATACTCGGGAACCAGCGACCTCTAGTCCACTGACTAATATATTAAGAAACATGCTGCAGTGATATATATGGCCAAAGAACGTGTAATAGTAAGTATTTATGCAATCATACAAGTCCTACATGACTTTACGTGTATTCTGACTGGAAGAACTACAAAAGAACGATAATGTATATTTAGTTAGGCTTGCAGACTATTTTTGAAAATCGCCGTAGCAAAAACGGCGATCATTTGAAAACAATGTTTCATAATATGTTAACATAATGAAGGAGATCTGACTATGTATCTGTTATGTACTAAGAGGGCATTTAACTGATTGGAATAATCAGTCAGTCTCAAAATCGAGTAAAGGAGCATTTACTAGCTGTTGTGTCCACCATCGCACTCTTAATGTTCGTAAATGTGTTTAGTTTTATTGGGATGACAATAGGGTAAGAGTGAAGTTTGGTGCACCCTAAAACCTGGTTTAAACCCCAAGCGGCATTTTTTGCCACTGACCTTTCCAAGGCGTAGCTCTATTGTTAACCCTGTTGATGATTGTGATTTCATATCTTTCCCTTTATTCATCTTTATAGTTGTTGTTTGTTCCTGTGCGTGTTTGTTGTTGACTGTGGTCCTTGAAAGCTGAATTTCCTGTCGACTTTTATATCCACTTTCCATAGGTCAAGAAAACACCATCTACAATGTATTCCCAAGAGGGGATCGTACAACATGTATCACATTGGTAGAGAATTGGTTGTACAGATTTACCAGTAAGAGCGAATCTATTCCATTATAGTCATCGATGGACCACACAAGGTATTCATCAATCCAATGTAAACTCAAGAACCCAGCAGTAGTCAAACTCTCTTCTTGTGTGTCAAACTCTATGATCGCTGGAATTAACAACATCGAACACAATACTATTCTTGACAATTGTTAAAACCATTACAAGAAATTAAAATTGCAGATTTTAAATATTTAATAAATTGTACACCATGCACACGTTTATGACTTTGATAAACACATTTAATGATCTGGCATGCAGAGTAGATAGGGTCACTGTTACGTTGACAAGTAACAAATAGCAATACAATCAAAAGGCACCCTTCTCCTGCTAGACTGAACAAAAAAAGATTAGCACAATTTTTAGGGACGTAGATGAAATATATGAACCTTGATATAAATGTTTGAAGCTTTTAGAAATGCTAGACTAAGCATGTATCAGAATTACCTCCCATAAAACAAAAAAAAACGTATTTTGTTATACAAACGACAAACATAACTGTTATTAGGTTTGTGTGTACAAACGTATTGATTTGATCAAATGTAAATGCTATTTAAAAACCGCTAAATTGTGTTCTCAAAACAATGTTATTCTCAAACAAAACCGTTTCAGATTTCTTAAATTTAAAATTACCTCCTTTTCATTGAAATCAGAACGATTTTCGTTAACCTTTACAAATATGTTCCCAACATATCTCTTTTATTTTTATCACCAAATTTGTTTACAAATGACTTTGTAGCATTATTAATTGTCCTATCTATGCCACTTTGTCATGACTCCGAATATACACTGCTTAGTATCTCGACTAGGGAATTGACATGCATTGTATGAGCTAAATATGATTTGTTCGGTATGTATGCAATGTTTCATTAAACTATCCTGTCGATAGTGAAACAAAAATCTGTGTGCACACATTCCCTTTTCCCCACAATGAAAATTGACTTACAATTGATATAGAAGTCCACCTTAACAACTACTGGCTTTGTTTGATATCCTCGCGGCCTGGTTGTCTTGTCGTAGGTATCTGTTATGAACAGTTGAGTTCTTAGATCACTCACATCCGCGCCGGTTGCAGCTTTAAATACAATGAAACAAACAAACAGAGTATGTTTTATTTTCAAAAAACAACACACAAATTGTTTTGAAAATCAGTAAGTATGACTGCATATGTTTGTCAGTATCCCTTGCATTACATCAAGGTCGTACATGTGTACATAGTTTCTCCAAGTGATATAGTTAGGAGAAAAGAACCGAAGGAAGTCTGGGATCAGAAGAGTGATGAATGAGGAATACTTGGTATGAGAATCCTTTTTTCCAAAGATGGCCGACCAATAGTCCTTAAATTACTTCAAACAGAGACAATGTTACAATTCAAACATAACGTTAAGGTGTAGAGGAAACACAAACGCAACGATCGACTGCAAGTACGTGTCAAGAAAACACAGTTCGTTGTATTTGTTTACTTTAATTGCAATATGTAGACTCATGTTTACACCGTTTCTAAACCTACTGACGACGAGGTATATATAGAAATTACATATGTTGAGAATTCAAACTGTTTAGACACGATATAAACGGTTTTAATCAGCTGGGCCTAAACCCAGAATTAAGAGTCACCAACTCATAATTCTTTTTACTCATAGTCAATCACAGGTTCTCTAAAAACCCGTTAATAAACCTATACAATCGGCACATACACATTATTATATGGAAAGAGTTTTTTTGTCCTTTTACGTGTTTTTGGTTTTACTGTGTTCTGTGGGAGCTGCATTTCCTGTTCGACTTTTATACTTATCGATAAACGGTTTTGTAGTTTATTTTTTTCGTAATTTGGCGATATAGCTACTTTAAGATAGTATTACTTATTATATTGGTTATTTGGGATCACTGAACATATTCCTTGCTTCTTTAAAGTAGAATACCGCTTACGTCTGTGCTAGTGGGCTTTTACTACCTCTCACAGTAGGGGAGCAGCCTTGATACTTTTCTACATCTATTAAATATTTGGTAACGCATGGCAACGAAAAGTAGTACGTCATATTTTTTTAAATATCCGCCATTTTGGATTTTTTCATGACTAAATAAAACCGAATCTGCTTCATTCTTCTCTTCCGAAGGTTCACATCATTACCACTGACTGAATTACACATTTTTTAATATTTATCTATTGTTTAGGATAGAACGATATTAAAATGATAAAAAATATAGTTATTTGACCATACTTACAGGAATTTAAAGTCACCTTTATTGCATTTTCTCTATAATCATATGGCATTTCACCACCGTGCCAGTCTACATTATCCCCGACAGAAACGTGCGACATCGAACCAAAATAGAATCTAGGGGTCTCTTCCGGTTTATGCTTTACTAAATTTATACCACTGCTCCACCTGCAAATATAATTGTTAGATAGATTTCAGAAAGAATACACACGACAATCTTTAAGTAGGCACCAAACATTAAACAAATTAACACCTCGACCCTTAATAAAACTTTATAAAAGGCAAGCGTTTTACTCTTATTCAAATAACAGAGAAATAACGGCATTTTTTACCATTTTTAGCAAATTCCACTATTTGTTTGTGAAGTATGTTTAAACTATGTGGTCTTGTCAAGCAGTTTTTGAAGCACTTATATTGTTATTAGATAAAATATCTGCCAGGAATGGAACCTCTCTTTACAGAGTTTTAGAGTTGTTACTATCCCAATGAGTACGAACTGTGCAATTTGAATCTGTATTGAGATTTCATGTTGCGTCTTTCACCAACCACTCAAGCATATGTCATCAAAGCCTTAAAAACACGTCACAATATCTGGGTGATATACTGAACATTGGCAATCCCCCTCTCTTTTTTTTTTACTATACAGTCAACTCAGCAAAGCTTATATATTTCTGATAATGTCGCTTCTTTTCCCGTGTTGTATCTTTCGATTGGAAATGAAGAAATAATTAGCAAAATCTATGACAATACAGATTATTTCGATGTGGACATCGCTAATTATATCCACTTAGACGGGAAACATATATGTCCCCACGCAATCTCTTATGGGATTTATGTTTCTCAACGTATTCATTTTTTTAAAACGTGTAGTCAAGCTGATGGCTGGTTGAAAGCATTATGTTTTACGTCCCTTTCAGCACATTTTAGGCTATACATGACGGTCGAGATTTTTTTATTGGTGGAGGCAGACCAACCACGTTTTCCTGGTTGAATACTTAAAAGCTACTCAATCAGTGCTACCGTTACCATAACTTTGCAAAAATGTGTCTCCAGCGAAAAATGGAGTCTTTACAATAGAATTTGCCGCAACTCTGCAGTTTTGAAGTCGAGAAGGTTCTATGCACATTCGGCTAATTCTTTTTCGATGTAAACGGAGGACGTCCCTGGTATGTTCATTCCTGTTGGCGCCATATAACATTTTTGTGTTGGTGCGCCGTAAAATCTAAATCAGCTCAATCTGTTTGTTTAAAATGCGTGTTTTGGATGAATAAGTTCTGTATATACTACATAGAATATTTTAATTTCACCAATAGCCACGATGGTTGTACAAAAGAGGATAAAAACATACCAGCCAATAACGTCGTTAGCTTCGACATAACTGCCTACGCCATATTCTGGAGTAAAATACTGGTGAAGGTCACTCACTGTAAATAAATAAGCACATAGTTACTTGTATTACAACATTAATATATTACAAAATGTACACATTCAACAAGGGTAGTTACTTACAGCCAGTAGTGAAATGAAGAAATAAATACTCAGAATGGGATCCCTTGTAACACAGTGTTGTAAGTTGTCCGGAAGGAAATGTTCAGTCACTTCCAAGATGGCAGAAGATCTCGTTTCCCCGAGGTAGGTTATTTCCGATCACTATCAGCCAAAACTGAATAAAAATCTCCGCTGTCCGCGGCGATAAATATATACGTTTTGTCTTGCGGTTTAAAGAATGAAATTTGATATAAAAGTGTCACGTTGCCGTGACTTTCAAATTGAGTCGAGGAAATTTTACAAAATCGAACCTCTGTCAGATAAATGCTAGCCTATTTTACCGGTAGGCAATTCGGACCTACTCTTTCCGACAGTCAAAATCATTTTTCTAGAAAATGTCTATAAATATCTAAAAAAACAGCTTCCATAAATGATCAACTGGATGTTACAGTCCCATACGCAATTCAAAACATGGACGGTCAGGCACTGCGGTTTTATTTGCGGTTTAGTCCCAAATTTTTACACAGATTCTGCACGGTTGAATCGCATTTCTAAAACGTTCAAAAACGTTCAAAGGTGCATGCCATGTAAATCGTGTATCACCGACTGACTGATTGTTAACAAAGTTTATACCCATTTGCGTTTGAACTCCCCTTTTTGGTTAAAGATTTTTTTTCCTCATTTCTCAAAACGAATAGTCTGAAAGCTTTGAAACTTGGCACACATTCATTATCATTACACAATTTATATGAAAAGGACTATGACTCTATCTTGCATTTTACCTGAATTATCCTCCCTTTTTACTTAGATTTTTCAGTTAAAAATGTTGAATGCGCAATCCGGCGTTCGCACCGCTGATGTTGCTTTGCTTGTAAATAATTATTTTTCTGAAATTCACCGTTTGTTTTACAAATAGACGACACTTATAAATACTCCAGTTACATTTTTTAACGTAATAAAATAAGATTGAAATTAAAATATCAATTTGATAATCGGATAACATTCAATCACCGTTTCAAAGAACGTACGAGAGTTCAGAATTTGAGCAAAATATGACAAAAAATAAATAAATGTTTTCTTAGCATTTAAAGTCGGGGTACGTATAAGTGCTGTCTTTTGTATATATGTTGCCAATCGTGCAAGTTATGACGTTATTATATGTAACAATATGTTTAATACAAATTGGTGGTAGGCGTAGATTTTTGATAAAAAGTAAAAAATTATTGGTTGTTACGGGAAATAAATCTTCTCCAATTTATAATGAGTTGTTTATTGTAAACTGTGGTCACGTGATGTGTATTAACCAATGACACGTGGCGACAGGTGTAGCGTTGGCATAATAAAATACATATTTACTGCTGGTTGTCACGGGAAATGATTCTTCTCCGACTAATTGGTAAACGGATTCGTACTGATTTCTCCAAACTTGAAAGTAAATAGTAGTATCTTCAACAACTGAAGGTAATACGACTTGATATTCTGAGATAAAGCCGCTGCAGGTCATGGAACTGCTCTCCAAAATATATCCATAACCTGGAATAAAAGAAGCAAATATATATGGACCAAAATCAATAAAGTTTGAAAGGTGACTTTGTTGAATGAAATAAACAGGTTCAAGCAAAATATTAGCTTTAATTAGGACAACTTATGAGTAGTATTTGTTTTTTAAATACAACGCAACACGTGCCTCTCTAGGACTGTCCAACGCAGAGTTTTACTCAGAACGCGAATTTTAAATATAATCAGATTTCCGTGAACAAATACATTGTTAGAACCATAGACAAACAATCGTTGCCTACATTGGGTACCCTACTACTGCTCCATCTTACCTAGCTAGTGACAGCCAATAATAAAATTACCCACCAATCTGTTTATCGTAATCTGTCCATTGCGCCGTTCCACCGATGTTGGATTGTCCAACATATTCTCCCCCTGAACCTAAAACAAACACACATTTTGCATAATGTTATGAAGTTTAAACTTACGTATATTTAATACTTTTCAACATTTTGGGCGACCGAACCCATATAAATATACTGCTTGTCGTGAAAGTTGTCTTTTGACTACCGATTTAACGAAACGACAATTCATTCCATGACTTTTGTCTTAGGTGTTGCATCTTATATTACCTCTCATGAACAGACTCAATAAAATCGAGTCTGCTACTTTTCTCTCTTGTTTGTTGCTTCCAATGGAACCTCTTTTCAGTATTTATTTTTAAATCATTCAGTGTAATTAGTCGGGCTATTCATTAAAAAGGCACTACGTGTATTAAAAATATTAAAAAATAATTGTTTCAATGAAATGGGATTTACACTACTTTGAAACCTATGTCACGTTATCTTTGTTTAATGAATATATTTGAATTCGAAATAAACAAGACGTTGCGTTAATGGTTATGGTTTAACAGATAACGTCTTGAAAGTTAAATCGACTGAAACAATTATTTCAATCAATACGTTTTTCGCTTTGCGATTTACCAACTTAGAGGACAAAGGTTAAAAGAGTCAACATTTTCGGGGACATTTGTCACTTATTGGTGACATTTCTTGTTTGTCCTGTTTTATAAGAAATATAATTAATTATTTGATGATAAACTGAGGAAAAATATATAATATATAAATAGAAAGCCAACAGAATGAAATATAACATTTAGAAACTGTTTTTTAAAATATAACTAGATTTATACGGTTCAAGATATACACTAAGAATAACAATATATACAGGGCTGATCAAAACAATTCATCAAATACAAGTTGATCGAATAAAGCCAGTCAATTTATTGATTCTTTATGTTTTAACTAGATATATTTTCAACAAAATGATAACATTTTTCTTAAATTATGGCACGAAACACTTACCCGTGCAGTCTGAAAAAAGACAGCTTAAATGAAATAGTATACGTCTTACACACAATTGCATATTTCACGAAAACGCGAAAAAGTGTGTAGTTTACATTTCATGTGGGAGTTTGCATGTCCGTTGATGTCTGCGAATACGTTACATTGATTTCCGCGCGATTGGCGCTCAGCGGCGTAATTTCCAATAGAACAATAATACAGTTTTGCATAAATCTGAGACAATTGCAAACGGAACATGTCCGGGAAGAAATTTAAAAGATTGTAAATAATGAAATAAATGAAATGTACTTCAAAGGAAAATAACGAAATATTTGAACTTAAATAAATGAAGACATTTTTTTTCAATTTAGTTAAAATAACACAAAATTAAATTCGACCGTAACATGCGCACATTTTAAAACAATAAATGAAGCAACAGAAACAGATTTATCCACACTTTAATATTTTAATAAACTGTTTTAATATATACTCAGTCAAAAAAGAAAGTGTTCACATCTAATTTTGGAAATAGTCATAAAGTTGTAATGACAAATTCAGCAAAACAAGTTTTAAAAGTTACACTATGTATACTTTAAATAAAGTAGTGATACATTTGCATGAAAAGTTTCTTCTGTAAAAGAGTTCGAATTCCTCAAAGTCAAAGAAGAGCAAAAAAGCATTGCGAAACACACGGAATTCAATGAGAAAATACAAAGAAATATAAAAAGATCGGACAGGGAAAGTAGCATTCAAGGAGGTCAGTCAACCACAAAACACAGAAACAAACACGCAAACAAACAAACAGCATTTAACAAGATCACAGTCATCTTGTTAAATGCTGTTTTTTTTCCTGACAATTCTCATGAATATCAGTCAAACGTTTAACTTCTTCTCAAACATAACGTTACTATTGACCATTCACATTATAAATAAAAAACATCAACTTACATGGAATAGCATGAGTGATTTGAAAACATGTCCCTGAAACTAATATAACAAATAGAAACTTGAATTGCATAAAGCTGTTCACTGCTATAGTGTTTCCAAACATTTTTAATTACTTATGGGTGTTAACATTCTCGAAGTTCGGCTTTATATACGTGATGGGATCCTTGTTTCACTGAGTTTCTTTTAAACGAATTATCAATATATATTTATATAATATAGAATGTTGTCCATAATATGGAACGAAAGACGAAGCTTTTAAATGTCTTGCCTTTAAATTTCTGAAATTTCCCGCTGTGAAATTCGAGTTCCCACAGATGCAGGTTAATGGCTCATAAATGTAAGGCAATTATTTTAAATAGAATAAATATTGAAAGCAAACATCCCATATGGTACATTATTATAAACCGTTCTTACACAGTTGTCGATGTATTGTACAAATACAAATAAAACCAACATAAATTGCTTCAATTTTGTATAAATCATGTGTTACAGTGGAGCTCACGTTCCGTGCGGTTTGAATTATAGTCATTATTTTTTTTAAATGTTTGGGCATGAAAGCGCGACTACTCGACGAGTGTTTGTTGTACAAAGGGTCTTTAAAGCTTTGTACGGAACAATATAAACTTTAAAGCGTTCATTCCAATCCTATTTGTATAATTATTAGTTTGCAAAAATATTATTGTAAATATTGGAAATCAAATATTGTTTAAACCAAAGTACTTGTTTTCTTGTTTTGTGTCAAACGCATTACATTGAATTATATTTACTTTCGATATCAAAATTGAATGACTGGATTAATATTTGTATATTGTACAATATGTTTATGAGACATATTAGAATTTTGGGAATACTGCTGTGTTTACCAGACTCTTGGGAAGATGATAAGCAACAACTTTAAACTGATTTGTATATGTACTGATTATAGAGTATGCTATAATATCTAAAGTAAGGCAAGTCTTTTTTTGCTTTTGTCTACCTCCTACCGTAAAAGTTGGCAAAACTGCTGTTTTTTAGAAGCATGATACGTGTTTTGCACAATACGTTTGGATGAAAACAAAGAAAGAGTGCCGTGTTTCCATTAAAATAAGCTTGGGAATAAAATTATCTCCAAATCTCATTCAATGCGTTTAAATTACATACATTTTTATGTTTCTATATTTACATAAATATTACATCTTAGCATTGTCGTTGGAGCCAAAGGTATATTTCATCAAAATGTATGAATACATTATTCAATCATAAGCATG
Source organism: Cyrtodaria siliqua (assembly GCA_037043455.1). Classification (NCBI taxonomy): domain Eukaryota; kingdom Metazoa; phylum Mollusca; class Bivalvia; order Adapedonta; family Hiatellidae; genus Cyrtodaria; species Cyrtodaria siliqua. The sequence goes on along the minus strand of JAWPHD010006262.1, from coordinate 39,181 downwards.
TCCCATTAAGTGTAATACCACTGATATTGCATACATATAAAACTTAGAACTCAAATAATCCTGAATATCTTGACATACAACTTCCAGCTTTGTATCCAGACAGTGCTACACATGAATAATAAAAACAAACTATTGATCAGTAATCTGCATATGTCATTATGAATGTTATTTGTGTGTATTGATTAATTCACATATTTATCCAGAATATATGTATTATTCAAGGATACCACTGACTAGATAAAGGTGTAAACCTATTAAACAGAACGTTTGATGTAAATTATTCAGGATTATTTGAGTTCTCGTTTCTTTTTTAAATTAATTTCAGTGAGATTACACATAAAGGGACATATTTACTTCAGCACCATGTTTTTGTCGATGTTTTGCCGCTTGTGTACTTTTGTGTTTCTTAATTTTGAACTACATGACGTTGAAGTATATAACGTCACAGGCATGGAGAAAAACTATTTCATGAGAAAATCGCCGAATGTTATCTATTTCCATACAGCGAACATCGCAGGTAGTGTTATTGTCACAAAACATATTTATAATTTAACCGAAATACGTGTAAACACTCGCAAAATTTAATATTTGCATTTCATTTGAAACTAATCCAATTTGGCTGAACCAAATATTGGAAAATAATCCTTTTAAATATATAGCAAATGCAACTGTAATTAAAAACGATCCCCCACTCACCCACCAACAAAGAGATGTACGAGAGGTGATTCACGAATTTTGAAACAGTTTGAAAAAGGCTATAATTCACCACCTGAACATTGAAATGCACGGGATTTACATTTATCTTGTGGATGAATGTGTACACTACAATATACATGTCACCATTTATGCGATCTCAATATGGGTAGACGTAAAATTGATGGCTCTTTAGAGGGTATCATAGAATACATTTTGAAGAAGAAAACTTCTTACAGAAAGATACAGCAAGAACTTAGAAGCAGCGGACATGATGTTTCTATATCCACGATACATTGTGTCAAACACAGAATTGGTAAACAACGTGATCCGCGTACGAAAAACCCTAAACCTGGTCAATTTCGTAGGAGACCATCAAGGTCCAGAAATGACGTCATACGTAAAGTTGTCAATATGATAGGTAGGGTCAATACACCATCCCAAAGGGAAATGGCCAAAGAATGTGGTGTCTCTCAGTCAACAAATAATAGATTAATTAAAAATATCCTTCAAGCTAAATTGCGTAAAAAATGTCAAGTTCACAAACTCAAAGCATCGCAAATTGACAAGCGACGTCAACGTTCTTGGAAGCTATATTTACGTTTGAACAATGACATGTGGAAACATTTCTTTACCACTGACTAGGCCATGTTCTATGTAGGTGGTTTTTATGGTCGGAGGCGGGTGTGTTACCTTAAAAAAGGTCATGACGACACTTCAAATTTGAGGTTCCTTAAGCGTGATGCTTTTGCTCAAGGTTTCATGGCATGCGCAGGAGTAAGCTACAATGGGAAGACAACGCTTCAAATCATTAACAAAGGCATCAAAGTCAATGCTCAGTATTATATTGGCAAGGTATTAAAACCTTTCATTGATAAATATTTGTCACGAATGTTTCCAGGCGATCAAAGACGAAACGTGATCTTTCACCAGGACAGTGCATCCAGCCATACGTCAAAACATACGTTGGCGTACCTACGTAAACGAAATATCACGGTTTTTACAGCAGAGGAGTGGTAGCCCAAGAGTCCTGATGCCGCCCCTATGGATTTTTGCATCTGGTTTATTCTAAAACGGCGCCTACAGAATAGAAATATATTTACTCTGGCTGGGCTTAAACGAGCGTTGAAAGACGAATGGAACAAACTGGAGCAATCTTTCATCAATAAGACTTTAAAAAGCTGGCCAAAAAGATGTGGGCTTATCTACAACCTCCATTGTTCTCAAATTGAGCATTTATTATAGTTAAATAGATAAAGTTATTAAAATTCAGACCTATCGAAAGTGTTTCAAAATTCATGAATCACCTCTTGTACGCTCAGATATTTTCGATGGATTTGCATTTGTTCTAGTTCTTCCACTCCCCATTCCACCCGTCCTCGCCACACACACACAAAGAGATGTACGCTCTCATATATTCTGTAGATTTGCGTTTGTTCTAGCTCTGATTATACGTATTCAGATAATATAAAACAGTATTAAAATGTTCGGTGACCAGCCGTGCTCTCTATACAGATGTAGGTCAGTTCAAAATGCGATCTTTTAAAAAAATATGCTGTGCAATGTGTAAATGTAATAAGAAAGATGCAGGTCATTTCAATATGCAAAGAAAGATAAAAATATCGGACAGGGAAAGCAGCATTCAAGGACGACAGTCAATCACAAAACACAAAAACAAACACGCAAACAGACAAGCGAGAAGGCAAAAGTAATAAAAAATGCAAACGACATCACAAACACAAAAGGGTTGAAAATAGGGCTACCGCCTTGGAACGGTCAGTGGCAACAAAGGCCACTGGGGGTTTAAACCTGTTCTAGGGTGCACCAAATCTCACACTTACCCTACTGTCAACCCATTAAAACGGGACAGTGTAAATAAAGAAATCCCCGCCATGATCTAATCTCTAACAACCAACAAGGCAGCATCAATAGGCAATATAAGTAAAACACAAATATGCTCGTGTAAATATAATACAAAAAAACAATAGCATAGAAAGCCACAATGAAGGTACTCAATGACTTGACAGAAGCCAGAGCAACAAGAGAATACACCATTAAGGGCACGACAGGAAAGATCATAGACAAACATCAAACGCCACCGTCCCAATGGGCTTTAGGTAGGCGTCATCATAGGGTTATATGAAACACATGTGTTTAAGGAAAAACTGGATCAACGAATGTCATACAATCCCTGTAGGATGTAAGCCTTCAGAAAAAAATTGTGCTATCCATATATGCAATAAGAAAGATGTAGGTCAATTCAAAATGCGACCTTTAAAACAATACTGTGAACTCTAAAAATGTAATCAGGAAATATGTAGGTCTAGTTAATTCAAAAGGCGACCTACAAACGTATCGTGCTATCTCATCTTATAACGGTTACTTAACATTATATAATAAATCATGCACATTACAAATACTTTTCTGAATCACTGGCAATCATGAAGCTATTTGGAATTAAAATGCTATAATGAGTTCTTCCCCACCCCGGAATGCAGACAGTTATTGTACATGCCGTCGGACTGCACTGCCACTTCCGTTTCGGGCCTAATTTTCTATGGATGCAGTTTGTTCAGTTGTCGCAACAATTTAGTTTTTGATTATTTGGTTAAATTTTTATTCACTTTTTTTTTGCATACCTGACACTGATGGAGCTTGTATATTGACACCCAGCATCATTTTTCTCATACTGGTTGCTGCTACTGGAGTTTGCGTAATGGATATGTTTAATCCCACATTTGCTGTCGTGGCTTTACACCACACACCCTCTTTCCAGTGTCTACTTCTTCTTACAGCTTAATCATAGTCGGGAGGTATTTCTAACAGCTAAAATGACTCTCTCAGACCAGGCAAATCCCCTTTGTGTTTCACTAGTCAAGTGTCAATGGTCAACTCCCCAGTACACTTGGAACTCCTCTATATATGCTCCTTTGAACCATATTCATCATGTCACACCGTTTTTCAGTATGCAACAGCTTGTAAACAATTTGGTTACTATTGTGCTTGAAAAAAATAGTTGTTTTCTGACAAACAGTATCATGGAGGTGATTTTTCTTTTATACGATTTTAGTGTACTTCAGTGTGTATGATTTGGTATTTTCGGAGTTATATCCTTTTGAACATTATAATTTTTGAAATCAATGTGATATATGGTCTATTGTTTGGGGCGCTTGTTTCAGCGAACGTTTTTTTTTTACTTTTAAGATAAAATTAATCTACTGTCTAAATAAGTTGTACATCAGTGAAACAGACATTTTTAGTGGTAAATAAAAAATACCTTACTTTCCAAAATCGGTTGAGAAATAAAAGATTCATGCGCGAAAGTTCTTTTTGATGGGTCATTTTCAATGCAAAATTCTAGATTTTTTATCTAAAAATGGTTTTAAATTGTTGGATATTAGTAAATTAAGATACTCTGAAAGTTTTATAGCAAAATATGAAGTATTACTGAAGTTATTTGACATTTTTTAATTTTCTGCTGTTCCACCAGCAAGGAATTTACATAGGAAAAGCCCCGTCAAAAACTCATTTTGACTGTAAAATATTTATTTCTCCACCGATTTTCAAAAGTAAAGTAGTTTTATTTACCACTAAAAATGTCAGTTCTAATGATATATAAATGATGTAAGTATTATTTAAATTGCTCGAGTTACTGCAGAAAAACCTTTGGCTGAATCAAGCGCCCCAAACAATAGGTGAAAATAATCCTTTAGTTTAATATATTTTATTCACTTCTAGTTAGAAATTAAAGAAAACGTGCGAAAACACCATGCAAAATATCATTTAACTAAGTTTAACACATTAATTACGCATTTTGGTACTTAAATCTACCGTTTTAATTCATTGTTCTATTCAAAATATTTAACTGCAAAGCACAGACACTTTGCCCTTGCTGGTGGACTTGCTGGCTTGACCTTCCACCTGGTGGATCCCAGAAATATGTTGAAGGCATTGCCTTACGCTTAATCGGTTCATCTGGCAAAATGTCTTCCTCCTGCTTAGTCGGTCGAGCGTACTGTACTTTTCCTTAGCTACTTTTGGGATTTTGGCACTTTTCCTCTTGGGTGGAGAAAACTTACTCTTACTTTTAAAATCCGTTTGACGAATTTTAATCACCTTTCCTGATTTTTTAGTAAAATACACCTTTGTTGCACATTCGTTAGTATATGAATGGGACCACATACGTGTATCGTCAACCCGTTTGTGTTTTTTTTATGTCAGTTGACTTGTTTCTTATCAGCATTGTAATAGTTGTTTGTTTAAATGCATGTTTTGGTTGAGTGTGTTTGTGAAAGATTCTTATCCTGTTCGACTTTTATACCATATTGGCGAGAACATAGGTACTCCAAGTGGTGGAATCGATCTCTTAATGATTAACAAATGATTAATATGATCTATTAATGATTAATGAGACATTTACTTGTCGTTATAAATGCAAATAAATATAAATGTATGCGTATAAGTTCGTCCAATTTTTTGAAAATCATGACCATGGGATAGGGTAAGGCTCGTTATATATATATATAAAACATTTTTCAAATGAAATGAACACTCACGTTATACACTAAACCAAATTGCTAAGTATCTACCTAAGAATATGTCAATAATATTCTCATTGTTTTGTGTATTTTGAGCTTGATTAGAGATACGGTTAAACTGCAAAATAACGAGTGTAAATCGTCTGCTCTGATTGCATGAACATATTTTATAACTTTTAAGTCAATGTGTTTTCTTAGAAATAAGTTATAACACCTATACAACTGGGTATATAGGATTTGTATTAAGTTCTTCGAATAGTGAAGCTTTCGATGTTCCTAATTCTAAAATATGCCAGTTAAAATTAGTTTGACATCATGTTTTACTAGCATTACCACTACAAAAGATATTTTCGAAATATTTAATGTTAACTCTGAATTACAGTTACTTGAATTTCAAACAATATTCAATTTAAAGGGAGGTAATTTAAGATTATCCATATTTTATATTTTTATAGAAGGAAAATCTGCGATAAATAGGTCAAATTTTTACGTTTTTTTCTATTAATTCATACCAATTTTAAGAATTTTATATCTAAGCGATGTTTTTTATCATTTCATATTTTCATATAAAGGGAGGGTAACTCTCAAAAGATGTAACAATTTAAACAAAAAATAAATGTTTTACAAACTATGGGTCAAAACGAAACACTTATCATATATCTATTCTAAAATATATTTAAAATAAGAAAATTAGTTAAGATACAAAAGTTGATACTTAGAAATATGGTTCAGTGCATAATATTTGAACAAGTACGAATTCATCTTATTCATATCAGAGTAATCGCCATTGACTGGTAGAATATATGTACCAGAGCAGGCTATGGGTTTTACGTTTTCTGACTTTCACAACATATTAACATCTCAAATGTATTATAAGTTCAATATAATAATATAGCTGTAGCCCTATGGATAATTATAAAAGCTGTTTTTATCTAGACATTTAGATATCGAATCAGGCGTTAATTAAGATGGACATCTGAAAAAACGGCGTAGTTACTAAACTATTTCATAGCTAATTATTCAATTTATTCAACTCCAGAGCTTCTTTAATATTCCTATTTGAAAGTAAATACAAACAACTGTGCGACACCACATCGTTTACAACAGAGGTACTTATTTGCATGACGTTTAGGATGACGTTTGTCATACAATACATATTTTGTACGAACTGAAATAATGTAAAATAAGGTTACTCAACTCTTGAACTGTCATGTATGGTAAGAGTTTGAAGAATCAAATACACCAAAATAATCAATATATATTTGAGGTTAAAACTTCAAATTGTTACTCTGTTGTTCAATATTTCGGCCCCTTGGCATTTACCAAGAAAAACAGATTTCACGAAACAGTTAAGTCACTCATTAAACACTTCCACTTTTTCTTTTAGTCGCATATACACAAAATGGACGTGGCTTAACAGTTTCGTGAAATATATTTTCTTGAAATAGGCCAAAGGGTCGAAATATTAAACAAAATAGTAACATTATAAAGTTTTAATACTACTTCCCTTAATGGAGGATTTGAAGATTGTACAACTGCGGATATTGACCTCATTAGTGACTTTATTATAGTGCTTTTCAGTATTTTTTGACATTAACATTAACGTTTGTTTAGTGCTGTGTGGCGGCAGTAAAACTCGCCCGACTACAAATCAGTAGTTTATTACTTACTGGTCCTTTGGGATCATCAAGCCCAATAGTTGTGGCTTTAAAGTAGAATATCGCTTAAGCCGATGACTGGAGGCGTGAGAGGTGTTACACACTACATGATTTCTCATGAACAGACTCAATAAAACCGCGTCTGCTACTTTTATCTCTTGTTTGTGTTTGTTGCTTCCAAGGGATCCACTTTTCAGTATTTATTGACATTCTCACTAGCGTTTGTTTAGTTTTGTGTGGTGACCGTAAAAAGGCGCACCGACTACAACTCGGTAGTGTTATTACTTACTGGTCCTTTCGGATCATCAAGCTCAATCTTTGTGGCACTAAAGTTGAATATCGCACACTACATTATCTCTCATGAACAGACTCAATAAAACCGAGTCTGCTACTTTCATATCTTATTTGTGTTTGTTGCTACCAAGGGATCTACTTTTCAGTATGTATTATCACTCACTTTGGGATCAGTGGTGCTAGTGGGTCTGAGAGGTGTTTCATCTTGAAATAACTCTAATGAATAGACTAATTAAAATAAGAGTTTGCTACTTTCTTCACTTATAAGTGTTTGTTTCCTTCCGACGCCTTTACTGTATTTATGTGGTCATCACCGCCACCCTTCTCTGTATTTATGTGGACATACGGTCAACAAAAGTAGCTGTGTTTCAGATTCCTTGATTCGAAACATTTAGGACGGTAGGTCGACTCTTCGTTATTTTCTGTTTGATATGCTCAGTAGATGGGATTATGTTTGCTTTTTTGCGAGTACCAAAATTACAGCAGTCAAATAATCTCTTTAATGTTTTTTAGAAGCATAGAAGAGTGCTGCTTTTTATTAAATGTTTATTTGACTGACAGAAACTGTTTGTATGTTTTATATAGTCTAAACTTTGATATTGCAATTTCATTTTGCTATGATGTCTGGTTTTGATTCTTGTGCATGCTTTAGTCAGAAATGAGCACCCTCCTATACTTTGCCATAAAATGAAAAAATCCCATTTTGGTTGTGGACAAACAGGGCATGTAAATATAAAATAGTCTATTCTCTGGTTAAATTGGGTAAAATGGGTATAGAAAGAAAACAGAGCCATCTAACTCCTGTGTACTCTCTCTCTCTCCGCTACAACAGTTAACAACAGTCCAATTTCGCACCTCTTGATCAAAATAAGCAAAGAACCATAAGCCAATGCTACATGCAAAAAGACCATCAAGACAGACCAGTTACGATAAACTAAAACTATCCAAAAAATAATTAAAAAAACACATAATGTTTAAGGAAATAAATACAATATTTACAAATAGGACACCCGTACTTTTAAAATCCCGAATTTCTCTGTATCACTTCACTCTCTTATATATAACCTTACTGTGTTGTGGTACCGTTAAACAACAATCCTATTCGACGTGCAAGCGTTTAAATCTTTATTCTTTAAACACAAATATAAACGTATTTCTTTTATGAAAAACAAAAAAACAAACAAAGAAAAACAACTGAAAAATTAACTCAACTAAAAATGTATCTGTTTAACATGATATAGAATACGAACTACAAATAATGCGACAACTTCAACCAAATTTAACTTTACTTACATGCATTTTATTCAGTGTTGATTTCAAACATGATAAATGTTAAAGTCTGTCTGAACATATAATATGATACAGCATGCATATAAAGGGGAATAAAGCTTTGTGTATGAACACAGTAATTTGCATAGTTAATAATACTAATAATTCATGGATTTATAACACCTGCAGAAGTCATGTGATGCTATAAATAGCAATATGTCTACCGACGAACTTTAATCTATGCTTACTACCTAGACTATGGTATGCCATTGCCTATTTAAAAGACAGTAGGCCTACGAGTATTCTCAAATATTAGTTTAAACAAATAGAAACAAGGTCGACTTTGGGATCAGCAAGTCCATTCTGTGTTACTTTAAAGTGGAATATCGCTTAAGCCGGTGCTAGGAGGCGTGAGAGGTGTTGCATCTTATAATTACCTCTCATGAACACACTCAATAAAATCGAGTCTGCTACTTTTCTCTCTTGTTTGTGTTTGTTGCTTCCAATGGATCACCTTTTCAGTATTTATTGACATTTACACTAGCGTTTGTATATTGCTGTGTGGCGGACGTAAAAAGTCGCACCGACTACAAATCAGTATTGTTATTAAGCCGATGCTAGGAGTCATGAGAGGTGTATCATCTTATAATTATCTCTCATGAACAGACTCAATAACACTGAGTCTGCTACTTTTCTCTCTTGTTTGTGTTTGTTGCTTCCAAGGATCACCTTTTCAGTATTGTTTGATCCTGTTGGTTTGCCATATATTACAAGACTTTACATTTCGAATTTATCGGAAGTGTTTTTTCTAAATATTCGAAAAGTAAACATTCTACCGACCTTCGTTTTTGATTACCAGGACAGCCAGTATTGTTGTGCAAAGAACGGTAAACAGGAGGCAAAACCAGAAAAAATACATATCGAGCGCGGTGACAACACCAACCCATGTTATATCATCGTCAGAGACCTCAATCGATGTCATACTGCTTGAGTGGGACGTTTTATCCGGTGCTGTTTGTATAGTTTCCGGTTCTATATTTCTTTTTATTTGGCATCGTTTTTTACAGCACAATACGTGCGAAAAAATATACAGAGCGCGATACAGTCGGTTTATCTTGTAGGTTTTATCATCCCGATGCACCAATCGTGTCTCTAGCAAAGACACGGCCACTATTCCGGTACTTAGACAACACATCAGCATCAAATATACCTCTAAAAGTGACATCCTATCGGAATTCTGAGGAAGCACTGCCGCAAATATTGTTATAAACACGGCAAAGGATAGAAATACCGTTATTGAGTATGAAACTCTCTCTCCGGTTGGAACTGGCAAAACGAAAGTTAAGGTGTTAAGAAGCGTGAGCATCATGACAGGTGATACGATATTCACAAGATAGAACAGGGGCTTTCTTTTTAGAGTCAGGGTGAAAATAACCGCGCTTTCGCCTGAATTCACCTCTTGACTTGAGATTGAGACAAGATCCCATGCCGAGTTTGTGCTATAATCTTTCAACTGTATTCTTGCTGGTCCCAAATCCAGTTCGACCTCATCTTTATTGTAGGACCAGGTAGTGAACTTCAGGTCACATATTTGTGTGTCGAAAGGGAAGTATGTGATATCCACACCACAGCTCGACGTGAGAACCTGAATACAAAAAATACAAAAACTAAACTAGGTGAATGTTTAATATGAAGTAAATAAATGGGTTTATATAAGTGATGGACGTTCAAGTCTGACTTTTTAACCTGCTTTAGATAACGCCTTACTAACCATGTTATAAATAAATATTTATTTATTATAGTATAATAGTAAATACACGCGTTTTAACCAGAATGAAGCTTGTATATGAACCGTTTATAGCTTGAAATATAAACGACTGGCTGTATTCATTCAAGAATAATAGTAGGACTAAACCGTTATTGTCTAGCAGATTGCTTCAAATGATGACCCTAGAGCAATGCAAAAAAACAAAAAACTTCAATGTAAGTGGATTATTGAAGAAGATTGGGACAAGGAAACAAAGACTCACTCCCCAACCAAACACTCAGCACACGTATCTTTCTGACACTACAGATGACAACAAAGTGGTGCAGAGTGCTGACACCCTTCCGGGGCCCATTAGTAATATAGCAACCACGAAGCTAACACACGATTCAATAAAATACGAATACTCGAAAATACGAATACTCGAAAACACGAATACTCGAAGAGACGCCGGGTATTGCCGATTATGAACTATTTACAAAGCCGTCACGAAAGCAAAGGTCTGAACTCTCAATAATAAAGATTGTTTAGTTATATGCCTACATCCCTTTAAATGATGTTGAACAATTACTGGACAGTGTAAACCAAAGTATTAGTATTAAAAAGTGCAATATGCTCCTATGAGTTGTTATGGTAAACTTTGCTGATTGTGGCGTTCAGATACTGTATAATTGACGTACTTCCCATCGTATGTATGTGGCTTGTACGGCTGGCTACCAGGTGTTTCTAACTGAATTTTACAATTTGCACGATTTTTTCAATACCTGAAATGTCTCCCATTCCACTTGACCAGAATCTGCGATTCTCATGTTCACGTTTGATGATCCCAGTCCAGAAAACGTCTTAAACGAGTTCTTGAGGAAAATGTCAGGTCTCCAGACGTCGTTTTGCGGCTAAAAGATAACTTACGTTTAAAACGTGTTCCACTGATAAAGATTTTTGAATAGTTTTAATTGTGTTGTAAAACTAAAATACCGAGTCTATCCTCCAACAGTGAATCAGGCTAAACATGCGTTCTATATTTGAAAATAAATGTTGAATGAGTTCAAGGAGAGAGAGAGAGAGAGAGAGAGAGAGAGAGAGAGAGAGAGAGAGAGAATTTAAATACAAATCTTTTATCAGCGTGGATGTTATTTTGACATAATATATGTGGTCAAAAGTCTTGAAGGAATTATTGATTAATGCTATAACAATTTTACTGTAAAAAATAAATATTCCAACAACTAAGAGTAAATGCAACCGAATGGAATAGTCACTTGACATTTTTATAAATATTATTTTTAATCATTAAAATCAGAAGCTGTAAACGGAAAGTCTTATTACTCGGATAAACACTCGCATTTGTTGCGAAGACTTACCAATACCAGTGAGCTTATTCCACTATAAAGGGAGAGATAGTTCCACACAAGATAGTCATCCATCCAGTGGAAACTCAAGTATCCAGCAGTGGTCAAGCTCTCTTCTTGAGTGTTAAAGTCTACGATCGCTGGAATAAACAACATTGAACACGCTAATATTATTCGCAAAAGAGAACCTTCCACAACGTTTGACCAAATGAACATTTTAGAGCAGTCGATCTTGTTTAGATATGTTTAAAATAAATGAATACATATATGCATACCATATGAGACTGCGCTGTTGATAAGCACAATTAATGATAATAGTCCCGTAAAATTAATTGAAAATAGAAATATTATCAGTCAGCTAAACTAATGTTTATGAAATAATAAATAATAAATATGTACCTGTGTTTTATCGGTGAATAAAACACAGTTAGGAGTTCGGATGCGTAGTAATTAAATCACGAGTGCGTTAGCACGAGTGATTTAATAACTCGCATCCGAACGACTAACTGTGTTTTATTCACCGATAAAATACAGGTAGGTATTTATTATTTCGATTCTAACACAACAGTTACCCCCTTGTTTACGCTATTGTTGGGGCACTATATATTATCTCGGAGGTCAAGGTAATCAGGCTGCTATGTTTACGGGCTGTTCCATTTGGCGCCCCCGTATGCAAAGTTTTGCGTTTCAATACACTAGTAGTCACGTGACAAACAATTAAGTCATTGCTTACGTCATATAGCTTGCGCTGTATGACGTCAAACGTTCTCAGCTTGTTCAAGATGCGTATTAAAGTTATATGTGTATTAATGCTTATTATGGGTTTATATCGGGGGTGTGCATGGTTTGGGAGCATGGCAAGTTTGTTGTAATTAACATTTCATTAAAATTACTGTTGAGTTTGTCTTCGTGACGTATATTTACCAAGTGACGTCATGTAACGTGCGCTTCCAACGGATGAAATATACGCGGGCAATTAATGGAACAGCTGTATTTTATCGTAGAATAACATACAGCTGTCTCTCTTCTTTGTGTATATGAAAGACTGCGGAGATCGTGTTAGAACAACAAATAATGTTTTTTCTTATTTCGACTTATAGAAAGGGTCATAATATATCTTGGATTGACATGTGACCATGTTGTGTTTAACCTAAGTTCTCAGAATTATTGTGCATTTTGCTCTGAGAACCTCGGTTTTCAAAAAAATAACGTATTATCTATTATTGTGCACTTGGTCTCGAGAACATAGGTTCTCAACTCTAAAAACCTAGAGAGAAAACAATATATTGTAAACAATATTAACGTGAACACAATTATAAACATTCAAGTTTTAGTTGACTTACAGTTGAGATAGAAGTCCACCGAAACAACCACAGCCTGTGACTGGTCCACCAGAGGCCTTATGTTCTTACTGTAACCTCCACTCGTATACAAACTATATATCAAGTTATACATGTCTGTGTTCACACGGTCATAACTACCTACAAGAAATGAGTTTATTAGACTAACATCTGGTTTCAATACAAACCTAGTCTTTTAAAGATATATGAAAACTAGCAAATCACTGGATGAATACGCAAGGCAGGACAAAAGTATGCATTTTTGCCAATTCAAGGGCAGATTACTCAGATATTAGTGATCGAATCTGGCTGGTTCAAGAACTCGTTCAAGATCTTCTGGATATATAACTACTGTGTAAGGTTAAGACAGGATCAAAAATGGAGGAGCTAGAATGCCAACAAGGCAAAATCATGCATTTTTGCAAATCCAAGGACAGATAACTCAGCTATTAACGATTGCATCTGGCTGGTTCAAGAACTCATCCGAGATATTATGGATACATAACTACTGTGTAAGTTTGGTTAAGATTGGATAAAAGATAGAGAGGCTAGAGTGTCCACAAGGCAACATTACGCATTTTTGTAAATTCTAAATTCAAGGGCAGACATCTCAGCTATAAGATGTCGAATCTTGCTGATTCAAAAACTCGTCCGAGATCCTATGGATATATAACTACTTATATGTTTGGTAAAGATCGGATGCAAATACAGAATAAATAGTATGCATTTTTCTACTAGACTCTCTAAAACCTGAGAAATGGCTTTAAATAATCAGTATTGCATTGGAGATTAGAAATCAAATAGGGAAGAAAGAAACAAAGCAGTAATTTGAATGTTTTGTTTGTGGTTAAACAAGTATTTTACATCTACGTTAACCGTTTTGTGACTCAGACACCAAACACACATATGTTGCCTGCAAGAAATGTAGCCTTTGCCATAAATACCACGACAGAGATGATTAGATTTGTCTTCGATGAACTTTTGTAACAGACTGGATAAATGTTATTTTCATACTCCTATTGCACAAGAACGGAAAGACCAACGATGAGTCGGCCATTATTTTTTTTCTGATATTATTACACATTTATGATAAACATATCGTTGTTTTCTTTCGCTGCCACAACCAAAGTTATGTGATAAAGCTATATACTCACCCCCACAGCAGCAATGGTGCGTGTACACGACGATCAACATAACTATGTAAAGTTTCGCCATTTTGGAAATATATGCTTTAGTTGTGCTTTGTCTCTGAAAAATAAAGCTTGCTAAATGGGTATCGTATATATTTTTATCTCGTGCATTTAAGTAAAATGAACTATTATAATGCAACTATAATGTAACGCGTTATTCCATTTTCCAGTGGACGGTGGGTATGTCGTTGGTTTTACGTCTCCGTTAGATACACCACGTCACCGTATTTTAAAACGATATTCTCAGACCGTAAAACCACTCATATACCGTCCCAGACTGAAAATCTAAGCATGATTATAACAGTTCTAATGTTGTTGTTGTTTTTAAATACAAATAACCTGAATTTCAATATAATGGTGCATGTCGTTTAAGCTTCTAGATAGTCTACTCTTTCACTCGACTTCATTTCATTTGATCATTCCGATCTTTGGAGATCGCTGAGCCCCATATTTATATACATATATCGATGGTACATTCTCAAATACTTTTTGTTTTCTTACTTTTATTTCGAATAGGTGGTTCCACTACTCCAGCATTTTAAAGTTTCTGAGTAATGTTTAATAATAGGATATGTTGTCTGATTTTTGACTGTTACTTGTGATACGCAAGCTTCATAACCTCTGCTCCCAACTAAATTCCATTTTGTTTATTTCGCCCATTGTTTTCTCGTTTAGGGCAAATCATTCTGGGACCATACGCCGCTGACCATGGAATGGTATGAAAATACCTCATTGAAGGTTCCATGTTCACCGTCATATGCATACCATCTTCGGGATGGCTCAAATTTGTGTACTGTTGACATGTTAAATATTGAATTCTGCTCAACCCGGGACTAGAGGGCGTGAACGGTAGCAAGTATTTTCACTACCGTACATGAACAGGCTCAAACCGAGACTGCAATATATGTTGTATTTATCGTGTTCGGCGAATTTCTCATTTGGATAAACACTGTCAAACATTGTAAAGAAGACACACAATAAGAAAACGAGAGAAAACGTGTAGATTTCCCCAAGGGTTGCCTTATAATTTGAGAAGTATTCGCATTTATTTTCGGCTTTGATTCGGTTATACTTCTTTTCACGTCGTATGTTCTGTTGAGAAGAATCCCGTCTAAGTTTGAATAAACTTTTCTTTTTCAAATAGGCGGAATAATCTTCACACGCAGCCAATGTACCTCCATTGAAAATGGCTATACTGAGGTCTGAATATCAATTTATTGCATTGATGTATCACTTCCAATGCACCTTATTTTTGGTACTATAACGACTGGAAAATAATGTCAATATAAGAATTAATTCGCAAATGTTCGGCTTGTATGCCGTTTTGAACGCCAATAGTGAATGACAAATTTACCATAAAGCGCTTACGTGTTTCGTGAAATTGCATTCACTACCGCCGTTAAAAAACGTAACAGGGCCGACAATTTGGGAATCAATTCTTAATTAAACGTCGGCAGTAAATGGCAAATTTCATCTTTGACATATGCGGATGTGTTATATGTAAATAATATGACTTAAAAAACCAACTGACCAAATTTGAAAGTTGTATCACGGATATTTTTAAACATTTTGAGTAACGGACGGACTAACGGACGTACGGGCGTATGCCATTGTGCCGACTAAATACTTTGCTTTTCGCTAAAGAGGCACGACTAAAAAGAAGCAAAGAATATGAAACCAATAAGGTATACTTGAGGAGAAAATTAAGAAATATTGATACTTTTTATAGTTATAGTAAAACTGTTAGAAGTGTTTTTGTAAGATCTAAAAGTATATTGAAATGCTTGCCAATTTTAAGTTAAACGAAAGAGGTACCCATTTTAAAATGGTGTTTCAAAAATTGTTAATTCTATTATATCAAACATTTAAATCAACACCTTGCTTTGTAAATCCAGTATCAGTTTGATTTCAAATCTGCTTGTATATATTTAAGTAACATGTAATGAAACTTTGAGTTTTTTTCGATTTTCCGTTGTTACACTACCACAGGTTTGAATGTATTACTGGTGCAATCTAGTAGAAAATAAAGCAAAATGCAAAAAAAAAAAATGTGCAAAATTATGTGTTGATGACAACAAAAATGTTCTCTAGTTCATGAAGAAAATGAAACAAAGAAGTTAACAATGTTTAAAGACTTTGAAAAATTACTCGGCTTACAATATACAAGATACAAGATAAAATCAATCATAAGAATTTGGAAATAAACTCTAAATCTACAACATAAATTCAGCCACACTGTTTTGGATTTGACTAAAACACATGCACATTATATTATTGGCTGAAATAATGATGTTAACCATATTTAAATGAAAAATAATAAGTATACTTACTTGCAGTAGCCTGAGTGATTTGGAAATTATATGTTCTTGAAACCTTTTTAATTGACAGTCATTATATATACATAAATTTACACTAAAACTTTTTTTTCTTCAATAATCACTGTTCCTTAACAGTTTAATTACTTGTTCTCTGTGAAACTGTGAAACCTGATACGCGTCGTAAATGTGCCGATGTGCGCGTTGTTTATACACGTTTTTAGCTCGACTATTCGAAAAATAAGGAGAGCTATTGTACTCACCACATCGTAGGAGGATGGGGTTAGTACGGTTTTTAAGTTGTTGGCAAGTCCAATTATTTCAGCAACCACTAGTCATACATCAGTGAAACTTGGAATGTATCTTCAGTACCATCAAGGACACTGGTAAAGTGCCATACATTTCAAAGGCTGCAAGACATACATATCAATAAAACTTCAGTAAAACTTGGAATTTGACTTCAGTACCATCAAATGCACTGGTATACACGTTACATAACTCAGTATTGCATTGTAGCAACATTATGGCCGTTTTTTTTCTAAGAATATTCGGTTAGATTTCTTGGCAAGTCCATTTATTTCAATAGCTGTAATTCATACATCAATACAACTTACGTAAAAAAGAGTATGATAATGGACCTTTGGAAACGGCCGAAAACGACACATACGAAATATTTCAGTCTCGGTTTGATTGAGACTGTTCATGAGCGATAGTGAAATATGCTAGCTACCGCTCACGCCCTCTAGCCCCGGGTTGAGCAGAACTCAATGTTAATAAAATCAATAGTACAAAAAGTTTGACATGTATCTTCAGTATGACCAAGGACACTCAAAAATGGATGTTCCTTAACTACGTATTGCATTTTAGCAAACGTATTTCCTCTTTTATGCGTAGTCTTTCTGGTTGAAATGTTTGGCAAGTCTATGTTTTTTATTACATCTACATAAAACGTCAAAGAAGCTTGACAAATGACATCAGTATCATCAAAGATACTTATATGTTCCATATCTTTGCATTTCATTTTAGCAAAGTTATAGCCCCTTTTGCGACTTAAATTGTTGGTTAAAGTTTACATAAATGAAATTGGACATGTGTCTTCAGTATCAGCCGCCTACCCTCCACAATGAAGACTTGATATTGTGAATGAACTGGCACCAGGTTCTCGAGACAGCAAGTGGCGATGGTATTATTTAAACTTGACTTTAAATAGTCGAACGTGCTGTCCTTGCGACAGCTCTTATTTTAAAATTAATCAATACATGTACATTATTGTATGGAGTGCCTGTCATGAATTATCCATTCTCTCGGTGACTTTACAGTTCCCACAGAAGACGGTTCATGGTACGTATAGAGTAATTGAATTAGTATTTAATTAAATGTGAATAAATATTGAAAGTATAAATATTTTAAAAAAATCCTTTATTATAAAATTACGACCACATTGTATCTAGGAGTACATTGTACATCTCGAAATTATATGAGTACGTCTTGTAATTATAGTTGTCAACGAGGTATCCTGGGGCGTATGTCGATGTCTTAAAGAGGCGTTACCTATATATGCGTGGTTTTAATATAAAATAGTTAATACTAAATATTACTGCAATGCAATGTATAAACATCGCTATTTAATGAGTAGTCTGTGCAAAAACGAGTGTTATACATTTTCTGTAATTTAGTATAAAAAATAAAATCTTGAATAAAAGTCTGTAGATGTACTTGTCCTGCCTTTTATTCCATTAAAATTTTCCGGCGAATTACGGTTTTTTACGATTGGCTCGAACATGCGCAATGCGCTTCATAGAACAAAACTATTCGGAAGAATTCCGGTGGTAAATGAATACGATCGGAAAATGTCGAACAGTTTCAAAAATCTGATATTTTCAGTTGACCGTTGTTCAATAACGGGTATCACATGATGTTTTCAGTCGACCGATGTTTAACAATAACGGGTATCACATGATGGAGGGTGGGGTGGGGTGGCTCTTTATGACTGAGTAAAGTTGGTATCATTTGGCGGGCACTACCTTTTTCATAATCCTCTTTACGACTCAATAAAGTCTGTATCATTTGGTGGGCACACATATATAGGTAGAGAAACTGTTATGTCTTATCCAAATATAAATCCAGAATGTGCTTCAGTTTCATATAAAGGTGCCAGTAAACTAAACTGGCCTCATGTTTACATCCGGTTTAATGAATGCTTCAACTTATTGAAAACACAACTACTATGCAAGGTTTTGACAAGGCAGATCACAAGTATTAATATATACGGGGCTTTACAACTTTGAGACTAAGTCCTTATATATAGTTCGTTAATTATAGGTGAATAATTATGAATGAATATAAGTATGCAATATTAAATAACTAAAGCCGTACTTCTATTATTTCAAAATGATCAAAAGGTATACAACCTAATTGCATTAATGTATGATAAATATTCGATTAACTCTACTTAGGAACAAAGCTGAGACTACCACTAATTGCATAAGTAAGACCATTAGTTCATAAAACACCCCGTGTGGTTCCTGGGTGAGAACAATGTCACTGCTTATCCAGGCAGAGGTTTAAAATCCCCACGAATTCAGATCCACGAATTCATCTGAATTCATGTGTCATATTTGTCCTGTTCATTTAAGGTCAGGTGCTACTTGAGTGGTGGCAGAAAACAATGAACGTGGCTCCAGCCAAAATGGGAGTGTTTACCAACAAAATGTGCAGTCATTCTGCAGTTCTGCAGGTGAGAAAGTTCTAGGCCCATGCTACATAACTATCTCCGTGATAATGGAGGGTGGGCCTGTAATGTCTTTTTCTTTCCAGCCATCTTCGGATGACCCGTTTAATCTCCCCGCCACATGGTGGGCCGAGGTCGGGGAGGACCATCCCTGGAATGATCATTTCTGTTGGCGCCATATAGATGGACCGTAAAACCTAATTCAACTCATAGAATGCAGTCTGAATCGCGTCCGGTCCCTTTAAGAACTGTTATACAAAGAATAACATAAGCAACACAATTAGTAAGATACGTGCCATTGGCAATGACGTCACAGATTTAAGACGACTTAATAAAAAATAAAGTGTGGACACAATACAGTAACCACGCGGAGTGTCATCAAAAATGTGTGTAAATAGTACAATACAAATAGTATACAGTAGTATACAAATTACATGTGTTTTATAATTTTCATTTCAGCTTGAACTACTCTAAGTGGGCTGAACCAAATAAAAGAAGTATTGGAAAAACTTATTTCAAATATACCATATAAATGCTTACATTACATTTAAAAACGATCGTCATACATGTCTAAGAGATTATGGGCCAACAAAACCATCAAAATACAAATATATTCTAGAATACTGTATGTTATCGAAACTATTAAACGAAATGCAATTTATACAATCGCTTTTGTTGCTTAATTATACCTCTTCACCCCACTTATCAAACCATTCAGTGTAATTACTCGGACCATATATTAAAATGTAAACCATTTCTTTTGACCAAAACACGAATCATTTAGCAATCATGGACGAAAGAGTTTAACAGAATAAAAAATGTAGTTTAACAACAATCCAAACCGCACATTTTAAAAAAAGCTGTCATTTTCTTTAAAAGAAAACAACTGTTACAGCAACATACTTTTTTAGCAAACTGGTAGAATTCCAGAATTGAAATATTTACTTTACGAAAAAAAGCCATGCTTAGTCTCATTCTGTAATCTACGTTTTCATCTGATGTAACTTGCAAAAAATAAATTTAAAACGAAGGGTCATATATGAAATATAACATTTTAATTCAGATAGTTTAATAGAAGAACACCAACAATTGTGTCACCTTCTACGCAAATGTGCTGTGACCTTTTTTTAAAAGTATTATTTGATTGTAGATACATACAAAACATGCTTTCTTTATATATGCATTATGCTATGTATTGCTGTGTGATGGACATACATTTCTACTGACATAAAATTAAAAATTAAAGCAAAATGGACCACATATGAAATAATAAACATGATCAACAAATCGAAGTTTTGCCAAGGTTTCCATATATATATAGATCATAAGTAAAGCGGAAGTGGAATAAGCAAGACGACTAACTTAATTAACATGTCATTATTTCATTTTATTAACCAGCTATAACGTAACTTCTGCTATGTTCCATAAACGGTGTAAGACATTGAGTTCCTGGAGCAAGTACAGCACAGAAGTGCAATACAGAGCAGCCCTTATTGAACCAGTTCAAACAACAGTTACTCCGGGGAAAACATTCTTCAGACAGTTAGTTACTCAGTTTTCATTTATTCATTTACTCAGTTTTCATTTACAGAACTTTTAACTTTTCACTCAAACATATTTATTGATTTCGATGAGAATACAATCAAACGATTCATAATGAATAATATAAATTATTATATGATTATATTTATTTTCAAATTAAGACTTTTTTTAACAAAACAAAAATTAAACTGTTGAAATTGGGTATATCATTATTTAGTGAAATTTCCTCGGCAAATTGAATGCAATTGCATACTCTGTCTACTTTCACTTCTAAAATGTATATGAAAAACTGTCAAAAACATGATGAGCTGCATTTTCAAATATCACTAACATGTCCAGAATACAGTTACAGCCAAAAATAACAGTAAACTGCACTAAAACAGTTTTTAAAAAAACAACAATATTAGCTCTCTTTAATAAATAACTACTTTCTGGAAAGGACGTACCGCATCCCGATATGGACAGTGTCATTGTGATTATTAACATTTGTGTTAAGTTTCATGAAATATTACTTTCTGGCACTCATGTGTTTCTGTCTAAACGTTGTAAGAACGGTTTAACTTGTCTTAAACACACAAAAAGATCTGCGATGCAATAATTTTGCGAATAAACAGTTAAATTTGCTAGGAAATATATTTATACTCCGCCGTCCACTCCGCCGTCAAAACATTTAAAATTGACACCTTTGCCATAGTGTGCATGCATAGCGTTGTGCTTACCAGCACTGCCCACAATAATGCAAAATGGAATTCAAGTATCAAAGACATAAAGTCAGGAAATCATAAAGTTTACTGAGGTTAAGTTACCTAACCAAGGTTAAGTTTAGGGGAAATAACGCAACATATGACCTTGACCTTGGTATTTTTTGTCATCCAGCGATGTTTACCAATGCCAACTAGAGCTATTGCCTTTTAAGGGCGACAAATATACCCCCACTACTAGTCCCCACAATTCCCCACCCTACTGTTTGAGTAAAGATTGTATGGAATGGGATTTTCATGATAAGGTTATGGTGGCCTTGACCTTTAACCTATTGACCTCAAAACCAATAGGGGCCATCTTTTCATCACATGCAGTCCACCTATTAGGTTTCATGAGATTTGCTTTAGGGGGAGAGGAGTTATGGAGCGGACAAGAATTTTCATTATCTGGTCCCGGTAACCTTGACCTTTGACCTACTGACCTCAAGACCACTAGGGTTCATCCTCTTACCACAGGCAGTTCGCCTATGAAGTTTTATGATATTTGCTTTAGGAAGAGAGGAGTTATGGAGCGGACAAGTATTTTAATTATCGGGTGTCGGTGACCTTGACATTTGACCGACTGAATCAAAATCAGAAGTGGTCGTCCTCTCACCACAGGCAGTTCACCTATGAAGTTTCATGAGATTTGCTTCAGGTGGAGAGGAGTTATGGAGCAGACAAGGTTTTTCATTATCTGGTCCCTGTGACTTTTAACTTCGATCTACTGACCTCAAAATCAATAGGGTCGTCCTCTCACTACAGGCAGTTCACCTATAAAGTTTCATGAGATTTGCTTCAGGGGGACAGCATTTATGCAATGGACAAGGTTTCTCATTTCGGGTCCCGGTGACCTTGACCTTTTATCTACTGACCTCAAAATCAATAGGGGACATTCTCTCACCACATCCAGTTCATCTGTGAAGTTTCATGAGATTTGCCTCATGGGGAGAGGAGTTATGGTGCGGACAATGTTTTATGTTATCGGGTCCTAGTGACCTTGACCTTTGACCAATTAACCTCAAAATCAATAGGGGTCCTCCTCTCACTACAGGCAGTTCACCTTTGAAGTTTCATGAGATTTGCTTTCAGGGGAGCGGTGTTATTGTGCGGACAAGGTTTTTCATTATCGGATCCCGGTGACCTTTACCCTTGACCTACGAAACAATATCAATAGGGCTTATCCTCTCACCACAGGCCGTTCACCTATGAAGTTTCATGAAACTTGCTTTATGGGGAGAGGAGTTATGGAGTGGACAAGGTTTTTCTTTATCAGGTCATGGTACTTTGACCTTTGACCTTCTGACCTAAAATCAAAAGGGGTCATCCTCTCATCACAGGCAGTCCGCGCATGATGCTTTATGATATTTACTTAGTGGGAGAGGAGTTATGGAGCGGACAATGTTGCGTCTACAGACAGACAGACGGACAGGGTGAAACCAATATAAACTTCGTTTAGCGAGTGTATAACAATACATATGACCAAGTATCAAAGACATAAAGTTAACTGAGGTTAAGTTACCTAACCAGGGTTAGGTTTGCGGAAAATAACGCAAAATATGACATTGACCTTGGTAATTTTGTCATTCAGTGATGTCCGCCAATGCCAACAATACATATGATCAAGAATTAAAGTTATCAGAAGAAGTTAACTAAGGTTAACTTACCTAACCAAACTGACGTTTAGGGTAAATAACGCATAACGTGACCTTGAACTTGGTATTTTTTGTCGTTCAGCGATGTCCACCAATACCAACCATACGTATCACCAAGTATCAAAGACATAAAGTTAGGCAATCACATAAAGTTAATTGAGGTTCAGTTACCTTACCAAGGTTAAGTTACCTAACGAAGGTTAAGTTTGGGGAAAATAAGCAAAATATGACCTTGACCTTGGTATTTTTTTGTCGTTCAGTGATGTCCATAAATTCCAACAATACATATGACCAAGTATCAAACAAAGAAAATTGGCCAATCACATACAGTTAACTGAGGTTAAGTACCTAACCAAGGTTAAGTTACCTACCAAGGTTAAGTTTTGGGAAAATAACGTATGACCTTGACCTTGGTAATTTTGGCATTACGCGATGTCCCTTGACCCAACAAAGCATCTGACAAGTTTCAGAAAAATTCGAGCAGCGGTTGTTGAGATATAGTCGATTTAAAATGTGTTAAAATGACTGATTATGTGGACGAGACAATAAAACATGTAAGCGGTGTTTCATTCGAATGTTTGCCACTCTATCAACTTATTCCCATCCCCGACCCCAACACCCCCGACCCCCACCCTCACACACTTTTGATATCTTTCATCGGTCCTGTGACCAATTATCATGTGACAGTAGTCTACTTTCTGAGACGTTGACATGATTGTTTCAGCTTGTCTGCGGCACATGATCTTGCTCACATGTTAATCCGGTATCTACTATCTCATCAGATAATCGTTTATCATGTTTAATTCGTTACACACGGGTTGTTGACACTCTGTCCGCGATATATATCTAGAGCAACTTTCAAGTTATCTGCCTCTATAACATAATGTTCTGACAATATAACATCATCACGCGGGTAACAACCACGCGAGTTATCTACTATGTATAAATTATGATATGTTTAGTGTAACTCACTTGGAAGTTGGCTTTTGACGAGTCAACACCGCAAATATGGCCGACACAAAAGGACAGCTTTTGCTGTTTACCCTTTTGGGATGCTTCGCGGGCAGCTATGGTTTAAGAGTCACATGTGACTTTATGTCACCAACTGCGAAGTCTGTGTACGATTTCAGTGCCATGAACATCTATGAAAATGAGACAATAGCGTTTTCTCGTTACCGAGGGAATGTTCTCGCCATAATAAATTTGGCGACCTACTGAGGGTTAACAACTACCCACTATGTGGGTATGAACGCACTTATGGCGGAATTCTCGAGCGCCGGTCTTCAGGTACTCGGATTCCCATCCAACGATTTTAATAAGGTAAGATATAATGTTGTATTTTTCCTGCGATTAGTACTAAGCCATATATGTAGGCGGCATTTCTTTCTAATCCGTTTTCTAATATCGAAGCCTACTGACCGGGCGGGAATGTGATGTTTTCCGGCGGTTAATTTATTGTGTTTTTATAGTGATTATGTTCAGTTTGCGTGATGAAAACAAAAACGGGTAACATTGAAATCGCCGCTTAGTTCTGTCTCACCTTCTTTTGGCGATGGCCAAATGTTTCCTTTAGATCACTTTCTCGTGCGTTTAGATAACTTTCTCGTGCATTTAGATCACTTTCCCGTGCGTTTAGATCACTTTCCCGTGCGTTTAGATCACTTTCTCAAGAGCTGTATGCACTAGAGACATCATACGGCGGTTATAGTTGTATCTCAACATGACATAGCAGTAGCGGGAGTGACGTTGATGCTGCACAAAGACATTTAGGACACCAAAGAGGGGAGGGTCAGAGAATAGTGTGTACAGGGAGGTTCTTTTTAACATTTGCAACAACTTGTACACACCATAACACCATTACACACACAATATGTGTTTAAAGACTAATATGTTTATAAGATATTTCCATTTTACTGTTTCTCCAAGATAAAAACCTTTTTAAATTCATGGAAACCACTGTGATTCAAACCAATGTATATGAAAAGCGAGATATATACTTGTGACTAGAATACAATTCAGGTCAACATTATTTTTGTTATTCTTTTCGTTTTATTTAGTTGCACCCAGTATGGCAAAGCGCGATGTAGGCGAGACATTGAATTCGATCTTGTTTATATACATTTTGTGTTTCCACGGTTTTATATAGCATATAGCAATACTTTCTTGAGGAAAACACTTGCGACCCAGTATTGGACAATTGCAGAAACATAAAGTACCCGCAAAGCTATCCTTTGAGCAACGAGATTGCGAAATTTATAAAGCAGTCGGATTGGTTTTGTTTATTTAGAAAATTTGGATTTAATGTTTGTTTCAATAGGACAGTTTGGATGCAGTTTGAGCAAAATCGAAAGCATGTGTTATAGCAATATTGCCCTCCACCGAGTGAAATGTCCTGCATGTCAGGTCCCATTCGCAATTCTAAAGTAATGATCACATTCAGAGATAATGTTGTGAAACGTTATGTATGTATTCATTATCAACTTATCTGGACGATATTATGAAATGGGTGAACCGTTATCTTACTAGAAGGTCTAGGGCATGTAGGTGTTATTCCTGTCCACGTTTTAACTGCTCGTTTCATATTCAAACAATTAGTATGCAAATAATTAAGTATGCATTTGTAGAATGAATTTTGCAAATTTGATTTTACATGTACAAGTAATCTTTTGTAGCAATATATATTTGTCAAATAAATAAATAGATATATACAGTAGTGTATGTATGTAGCTATAGATAGGTAGATAGGCAGGTAGGTAGATATATAGGCAGGCAGGCAGGCATGTCGGTCGGTCGGTCGGTCGGTCGGGCGGGCGGATGGACGGACGGACGGAAATACCATCAATTATTCAGCCAAATTAACAGCTCAATCAACAGATAATAAAAATAATTAAATAAATATATAAAACATCATCCTTCCTTTTATTTACGGGATAGTAAAGAACTGTCTCGTCTCTCACCGCTGCAGGTTCGAATCCCACTGGGAGTTTGACTTGTAAGTGAGGAAGTGTCGATTCTTGCTGATGGTGGGAGGTATACAGTACTGGTTCTACCCATGAAAAAAGGGGTGGTGGTCTGCCTCTACCACAAAACAATCGACCGTCATATATGGCCTTACATGTGCTAAAATGACGTAAAACACCATTCAAACAATCAGAAAAACGATGCAGCACCTCTTACATTACTCTTGTTGATTGTTGTTTAGTTTTCGATAACCCTAACACTATTAAAGGTACCTTTGATATACCTAAATGGTTAACATAATTGTTTCTTATTATTTATTAAGCAAGAGCCCGGTTCCAACTACACTGAGATACTGAACGGTATCAAGTGGGTGAGACCAGGGGGTGGGTATGTACCCATGTTCCAGATGTTTAAGAAAATTGACGTCAATGGAGCAAATGAAGACCCCCTTTACACATACTTAAAGGTAAGTTTGTGCGAGCATCATACGTGCGTTTGTGCACACAGATGCGTATAATTTTGGGGATGTACAGACTTTACATACATCGATAAATAATCAGTATCAAACATTGAAACAAACGGTTAAATATCAGGGCTGGCTACGGGCCTGTAAACTCATGTCGTAACAGTTTTTAGATTAAAAATTCGTGTGCTCCATTCAGAGGAGGGGAGTGGGGAAGAGATTAGAAACTAATATGAAATGAAAGAAAAAAAACAACACGATACTTAAAACTACACAAATATGGGTATTATACTACATATTTTTTCTAATTTTCTGTTTTCAGTCAATGTGTGGTCCCACCAGTGATTTGTTTGAATCGGATCTTAATTATGCCCCGATAAAAGTTAGCGACGTTCGCTGGAACTTTGAAATATTCCTCATCTCCAAAACGGGGATGCCAGTCTATAGGTACGACCCCGCTACACCTGTGTTGTCCGATATCGCAGCAGGTATCAAAACGTTGCTCGCCCAAACCACCAAACAAAGGTAAGAGTTCGGGTACAAGGACAAAATGAATGTCGTGTCTATCGCATCTCTTTAAATGTTTAATAGTACCGACCTTTACTGCATGAGTTAATCTATATAAAAAAAAAGGAATATATAGTGAAACTTATAGCTGTCATGACATTTAACTGATTGTTAAATAACCGGGTATTTACATTTAGAAACAAAACAAACTTTTTCTAAATGTTGGGCTATTAAAGTCTAACATAAATTTTAGTACAAACCAAAACAAATGAAGTGACTTTCCTCTCACCACTACAGGTTCGAATCCCACTGGGAGCTCGACTTGTAAGTGAGGAAGTGTCGATTCTTACGAATGGCGGGAGGTGTACAGTACTGATTCTACCCAGGAAAATGGGGTGGTCTGCCCATGTG
Organism: Cyrtodaria siliqua; assembly: GCA_037043455.1. Taxonomy (NCBI): domain Eukaryota; kingdom Metazoa; phylum Mollusca; class Bivalvia; order Adapedonta; family Hiatellidae; genus Cyrtodaria; species Cyrtodaria siliqua. The sequence goes on along the minus strand of JAWPHD010006262.1, from coordinate 11,763 downwards.
TTGAAAATAACACAAAACACCATACAAACAAACAAAGACTTTAACTGCAACATTTCATAACTAGACGGCATGTTGTAAGCATTTACATCCTAAAACAAGAAGTAATTTTCTGATAAACCGTTTTTACTTATTATATTGTTACAAGGATTATGATTATTGATTTTGTTTATCGATAATATTTTTATGTTTTTGACAGTAACGAGATTCCTGTTGAAGAGGCATACGAGCCTGAGGAAGAAAAACAAAACAAGGAAGAAGAAAACATTGAGCTGGAGGCACAACACGAGAAACAAGAAATGGACAATATGGTCCCACTAGTGAACTATTAAATACGAGCTAATACTTAAAATAAACGATATACACTACAAATAAATGGCTAAATGTATTCACCTGACATGTGTTTCGACAATACAATACTTTTGAACAAAGATATAATCAATTTATAAACACTACCAAACGCGAAAAAAAACACATGGCTGACATGTGTTTCCTTTTTAAAAAAGTGTTATAGCTTTGGGGCGCTTGTTTCTGCCAAAGTTCGGTTTTGAATTATCTAAATATAGTTATAATGAGTTGGATAAATATAAATTAAGAAACATTGAAATGAGAAAAAGAAGTTATTTGAGATTTTCTAATGTTTTACAATCCCAACAACAAGGAGTTTACATGGGAAAAGTCCCATCAAAAACGTAGTTGAGCTGTAAAGTATGTTTTTCTCAACCGATTTTCAAAACTTGAGTATTTTTATTTACCACTAAACATTCAAGTTCCAATGATATATAATTAATGTAAGTATTACTAAAATTGCTCATGTAAATGCTGAAACCTTTGACTGAAACTTGTTTCCCAAACAGAAAGTATATTCAATTCAGCTTAAAGGGACTGGAAACGATCTGGAAGAATATTAAGGATGTCAATCTTAATATATACAAAACCATCATTATGCTTTTTAGTTTAATTAAAACTGTGCAAGTGCACTAAATATATCATCATCATCTTTTTCCATTACGTATAATAATTGTTTGATCTGGAAAACCCGCAAACTATTCTGTTTTTGTCGTTTTAATCATAACTATTAATTCATATTGGAGATTGAGGCTTTGAGAATTACTTTGTATATACAAGGTTCACCATTACTGAAATACGTATAACTGATAGCATATACCTATCTTAACTAAAGAGATGTTTTAGATGTTTTACAGTTTAAACTGTTGGATAGTCAAGGGCGGTAACTACTGGGTTTATATTACCGCAATGTTTTTAAATAACTGTACTGATGAAACAAAAATGACATCCAAATCGCCTTCAGCCCCTTTAGATGTAAACGAACGCCAAATACGTTTGTTATTTGTATTCTCAGCACTGTATAGGTTATTGTGTATAAATGGTATGTATGTTCGTAACTGTAAGCATGCATATGTAACATGCCACTTGTTTTCTCCAATATATTATTCGTGACCACCTAGCACTGTGATGAGATACGTCGTAAACAGTTTTACTGGGGACAGTCTCTGATGTTACGGAAGCCTTGCATTTATCGTGCGTTTATTTGCGTGGCTGAGGTATAAGCTTGGTGTGCGCGAATCATAAGTTGGGGAAACATCTGGCATCAAAGCATTTTTAAATGTGTGTTTATGTGACTTTTATTACAATATGAAAATAAAATATGTTTATAAATATAATACGTATATATTTTATTGCCAACAGTTTACATACATACAAATATAAACGTATGTATCACATACATATATTCAGTGTATACTGACCTGCGGTTGGCGACCTTTGTGTTTATAGTAGTTGCTTGATAACCTACAAGATCTCTGGGACTACGACTCTAACATCGGTCGTGTATTCATTTCTGGTGATTTCAACGCCAAATACGGCGAATTATCAAATGGCTACGTTCAGCATCAAAACATAAACAATTTAATGCCTGTTAATAAATCTAGCATATGTGTTGGAACAGGTTACACTTTCGTGTCATGTCACTTTACGTTGGATTATTTACTCATGCCATGTCCATGTATAGATACGGTTAGTAGTGGCACAATAGCATATATTAACGAATGCTTAATACCCTAAGAACACCTCCCTAGTATATCCTGTAATAATACCAACATCCCAATTTGATACACTCATACTTGAGCCATTTCCGACTTTGCATAAGGCCGCTGAAAAGCATCTGATACCATAGCAACAAAACGTATAATAGCTAATAATGTCAGTGATAATTGATGTCCCCACAAAACACTGCGGTGGAAAACCTAAACAATAGTAAGCACGTGCAATGCTAAATGCTGTCAAAGAAACATTCTCGACAAAATTAAACCCCCACACAAAGCCGTACTGCACAACAACGTCAAAGAGGCGCATACAACTGCAAGGAATAAACGACAATTATATGGATACGACTTGGGAACAGACCGAGGGAAATACTTTGTCAAAGCTACCGCGATTATAAATACGCCGAAATGCATTCAGACAAAAGCAACAGCATGCATTTAAACAATACGAAGATACTTTATATAAAGATATTGACGAAGCAGTAGAATTAGACATACACTTATTTTGTAAATATCAAAACACCGCAAACACAAACTTAATAATTATTTGAGATTAATACATAACGGGCAAACATTCTGAAACCCTCAAACAATTGCCATGCCATTTAATAATATCTTTGAAACCCAATGTGAATAAAACAATGACGAACCAATTAACCTCCCAAATGTAAATAGTTTATTTTTGATAACGGCTACCTCTTTGATGCTAAATTTAGTATCAAAGAAGTTGAAAAGGCTATTACACTGTTACAGGTAAGGAAAACGCCAGGTTACACTGTTACAGATAAGGAAAACGCCAGGTTACGACTCTGCTCAAAACGAACACATAAGCAAGTATCAATACTGACACGTGCAATATTTATTTAACTATTTAATGGGGTTCTACATTCTGGCCATATACTACCGCCATGGAAAATCGAAATAATTGTCCACCTCTTTAAAAGACCACCGAAACCAAAAAGCGATCCTGGTAGTATAGAGCGGTATCTTTTTTACCAGCCATGTACACATTATCAAGCAATTCTTGATTAAATCCAACGATGGATAAAGAAAGAATCAATAATTTTCACAAGTCCCCAATATCAGGGTATCCAAGTGGGTAAGGGTGCATTATTGCAGATTTTAATATACAGTAACTTGGAACTTAGCAGTAACGTTTTCATTGCCAAAATTAACAAGACATTTAGTACTATGGTTCACAAAGCTCTAATGCAACTACTTGAAAACCTTGGTATAAACGGGATACTACCTAACTTAATTAAAGAATGTTTTTAAAGAAATGTCATGTCGTGCTAAAGGGAATGTAGGCATACGGCCAAACACTCTTTACTACTGAGAGTTTTGAAGATCTTGGAAAAGGATAACAGAATTATGCAATCGGTTGCTAAACAAAGAGATACGTTAATTTGAAAGTACTTGTGAAACGGATTATCACAAGTACTTTCAACTTCAACACAGGTCAGTTTTACGACACTTATCAGTAATTGCTCGCGGCAAAAGCGACGGGTGGTCGACGGGTGGTCGACGGGTGGTTAATTCCTACGCAGTTATCGGCAAACTTCACAGCTAAGGCAAATTTTCTCTTGATTTCTTTATCTAATGCTGAAACGTCCATCGGGCAATGACGGACAACCAGATTTACGAAGGTCACCTGCCCGCACCCAAAATCCACTTGCCCGGGGCGTCGGGCAACCATATTTCCGGATCCCTGCGGATATGGAAGACGTCATTTTGAGAACTACGATATTATAGTTGCAAATTCCATATAAGTTCCAAATATGAACTATTTATAAATATGATAATTTTCTGATTTAAAGGTAAAAATAACAGCAACTGTATGAAAAATAAGTATAGTATTAAAGCGTAATGGTGCATTATATGACTTGTAAAAGATTTTGCATTTATTTATCGTGATTTCCTTCGTTTTAAATGATAATTTATAAATATGCCATATATGGTAATTTAGGACTATGATATATAATTCTTTCAACTTTTTCCAAATTTTTCAGAACTCTAAATAATAACGATTGTTTGGTTGTAAGCCTACATTCCGTTTAAAGTAAATATGTTAACTCATACACATTCAAATTTCAACGAGGTATACGTCAATGGGAGTTGTGGGGAGGATGGGTGGGGAGGGTGAATTGGAAGTGTTCTGCGGTCTTTCTATTGAAATGCTTAGAAACATACAAATCTGACTCGCATGTGTGTAACGTCTACTCCAGGAACACTACTTTAGCTTAGCGGACAAAATTGCCTTGATAGCTATATCACCAAACACACTTTAGAAAATGATTGAAATGGGGCCCATTTATCGAGTGTGTTGGGGTGGGGTTGTGTGTGTGTGTGGTGGTGGGGGTGGGGGGGGGGGAGGGGGTGGGTGGGGGGCGGGGGTGGTGAAGCCTCATATGGCATATGGAAAAAATGGTCTACATAAAAACATTGATTTTGTCTATATGGAAAAAATAAGTAAATTAAAAAAACTCATATGGCACATGGAAAATAGTATTTTGGCTACATGGAATATGGACAAAAATAGGCTCTTATGACATATGGAAGGAAACAACTAACAAGAGGCTCTGACATGCTCAGCAAATACGCACACTTTTAGAAATGTATAGTAAATACATAAACAAAAATCGTACTAATTGTATCAAAGTTACTATACCTTTAACCAATCCGTTCTTAGAAACAAACTAAACAGAACACTTAATGAAAATGATGCAATATTAATATTATCTTAGAGGTAAATATTTTAAAAACGAAAGTTATGTTTTTTGTCTCTCCATTTCGAGGTAAAAGAGAGACATAGGTGTTGCATTTCCGGCGGCAGCGGCGGCGGCGATGACGAAGGCGTCAACATTCAAGTTTTGCGTTCAGGTCACTTTTTCACAAATTGTATACCTTTCCAACTTTGCTTATAGTTGTATATTTGGTGGTACATCGCAACGTCACAAAGCAAATGTGGAAATGCTTTGACACTCCAAGCAAAGGAAGGATAACTTAATAATTTTTACATTCAACTTTAGGTCACTTTTTCACAAGCTGTATGCGCTAGACCTTTCAAACTTTGCTTATAGTTGTATCTTGGGTGGTTCATCGCAACGTGACAAACAAAGTGTAAATGTGACCTTGACCCTCCAAGCAAGGGGCAGATAACCTAATAATTGTTACATTCAACTTTTGCGTTTATGTAACTTTCTCAAACACTGTATGCTCTAGACCTTTCAAACTTTGATTATAGTTGTATCTTGAGTGGTACATCGCAACGTGATAAAGTAAATGTGGATGTGACCTTGACTCTCCAAGCAAAGGGCAGATAACTTAATAAATTTTACATTTAACTTTTGCATTTAGGTCACTTTCTCACAAACTGTATGCACAGACCTTTCAAACATTGCTAATAGTTGTATCTTGGGCAGTACCTCGCAACGTGACAAAGAAAATGTCGATGTGACCTTGACCCGCCAAGCAAGGGGCAGATAACATAATACTTTTTACATTCAACTTTTGTGTTTGGGTCACTTTCTCACAAACTGTATGCACAGACCTTTCAAACATTGCTTATAGTTGTATCTTGGGTAGTACATCGCAACATCTCAAAAAGCATACGTGGATGTGACCTTCAGCCTCCAAGCAAAATGCAGAATACTTTAATTCTTAAAAAAGAGTATGATAATGGACCTTTTGGAAATGGCCGAAAACGAAATATTGCAGTCTCGGTTTGATTGAGACTGTTCATGAGCGGTAGTGAACTATGCTAGCTACCGCTCACGCACTCTTACCCCGGGTTGAGCAGAACTCAATATTCATAAAATCAATAGTACAAAAATTTAAACCATCCCGAAGATGGTATGCATATGGCGGTGGACATGGAGAGTAACGCATCTCCATGTCGTACGGCGTCCCAGTATCTAATAAAATTAAATGTCCCGAAGAGCGAAATAAACATAATGGAATTTAGTAACAGTCAAAAGACTAAATTAAAAAGCAGACAACATATCCTATAAGTGGTTAAACAATACCCAGAGACTTTAATCGGCTGGAGTAGTGGAACCACTGAATCGAAAATTAAGTAAGAAAACAAAAAAATGAAAAAGTACCACCGATAATTAAATATGTTTCGGGCAAGTTTACGTCACTTTCTCATGAACTATAATTATGCACTAGATGCTTTAAACCTAGTTTATAGCTTAATTTTGAAAAACGAAACATTCTTACATAGTTTTGTCTTGGGTAGAGCATATTTTGAGATGATGCATGGATTTCATCTATGACCATGACCTGCTTTTTTGGGAGTGATGATTTTTTAAAAAAAGATTGTTATTATTTTTATTATAGAATGGCATTTTAAGTGCCCTATTTTCACTCAAAATGAAGTGATGTTGACGGTGTTTACGTTGTTGACGCATTATGTTTTGGCGCATTATGTTTTTTCTGCATAAATTCCAGGTTGTGAGTATATAATAAATAGAATATTTGTTGGTTTATCGTGGATTTAGGATTTATTTCATCTCAAAGTGAGAAAACTCAAATATTTTCACTCGTTCTAAAGCACTCGTGAAAATATAAGTTTTCTCACTTCTCGATGAATATTCACTCAAAACAAACAAATATCCTCTATATATGCGACAGAAATGTTATAATGACAAATGGGTTGGGTAACAGATTCTATCAACATTAGATTAAACCCTTCTCAGTTAACGTTTTTAATTACTTGGGTACTGTGTTTAATACACCGGCAATATTGATCTTAACCAATGACTATTAGTACAGTTGGTAATTCATTGAAGGCTTTAAATGTTCTAGTAATTAAATGTCGAAAATTTAAGATAAATAGAGGATATTTGTTGTTTTGGAGTGAATAACATATTTTATTTCATCGAGAAGTGAGAAAACTTTATATTTTCACGAATGCAGAGCATGAGTGATAATGTAAAAGTTTTCTAACTTCGAGATGACATAAAATATATTATTCACGACAAAACAACACATTTTTTTTTTTTTTATGATTTTACAAACAATTATTTAAGCAATTTCAGTAGCTAAACCGTTTTGCACACCTGGCTACCTGGTTCACGATGACGTAACGAAACGTTACATGACGTCACTTTTTTGAAACCGTTAACGTCAAAGAAAGAAATTAATTAAATACACAGTGGATTCAACAGTATAACAGCAGGAATATCTTGTGAGTCGTGTTGATGTGCATTTGTGTTGGTTGTACATTAAAAAAGTAGTCCCGGCAGCTACTGTGGAATAAAACCCTATATTCCACACTGTGGAATAACACTTTTATTTCACTGATAAAATACAGTATTTCATTGCTTATCGTAAAATAAAACCTGATACTGCGTCAACTATATGGCTCATTTCAGGGGCGTAGCCAAGCATATTCCTGTACGCCCCAGGGGCGGGGGGCGTAAGATTTTGGTCAATTTTCGGGTCCGTTTCTAGCCTTTTAAAACGGTATTGCATTGATAGGGTAAAAAAGTCCGTTTTCAAATAAAAGGATTTAAGAATGTGTCAATTAAACCACTCATTAGCCATTATGCGTCGAGCGAGCGAAGCCCTTATACTGAGGGCGTGCATCGAAATTGTTTGATATTTTATCTACAGTAACATGGACATACATGTATGATCCGGACTATTGGGGGCGGCGCGCCGGGTGCGACCCCATCCCCCTGTATCCGCTAGTGCCCCGGGCGTAATCTAGAAAATCGAATCTGAAAAAATTAAAGTGCATATTTTTTAAAATCAGCAATAAAAATTGAAGGGTGTAGGGGGTGAGGCACTAGTTTTAAAAACACACTTAATGAATGGAGGCGAGAGCCTCCAAAATCTCGCTCAAATGAAGCCACAAACCTCCGAAATTGCACTCAAATTTCAAAATTTTCCGACAAACAGGAGGGGGGCACCCCTTCCCGCACCCTCTCCCAGGGCGTATTCCACAAAGGGCTCTGGCTACGCCTCTACATTTGTTGCTTCCATGCTAGGATTTATATCAGAAATATGGTTATTTAGTAAATCAAAAGAAATAGAGCTATTCAGAGTACTCAAATGACAAAATGTCGGAACCAATCAGACTTATTCCGTAGTAGTTTTGTATAATATTTTATGAAATATCTTAACATTGTATGTTTAAAAAATGTTGCCTTATCAAAGCAGCATTTGATTATCAACGATATTAAGACCTCCTTCCAGGTGACTTAAGAACATTAATTTGTAAAATTCTCTTATCTTCACATTCATTAAGAAGCATTATGCTACAGAGTTCCTAGAGAGGAACGTTATTGTATATATTGTAATACTAATGATATAGAAGATGAATCCCATGTTTGATTTAGTACATTGAATTAGAACTTTCTGTGAATAGACACACTCTTTCTGATTTAGCTCTAAACCTACGTACATATATCTGTTAATCACAATACTACATAGTTCATCCTCTTATTACAATATTATTGATATTGTTCATTAATAATTGCTCTGTGTGTGTGCGCGTATTTGTGTGTGTGTGTGTGTGTTATTATCACGTGATGACTGTATTGAATGTTACATTTGTTTATGTTGTGAATGTCTTTTCAATTTATTTACGTGTAATCTTTAAGAATAAATGGATCTCGAACGAAGACATCAAATAGACTGATATTAGTATACAGTCTAGCATTTTATCCCAAAATTTGGCTGAATTCTATGCTCTGGCTTATCAGCCGCAAATCATCACCCCTGCTGCTCTGACCACCACTTGAGGAATTTGTACAGGGACTTTTCTAACTGAGAACTGTTAATATGAAATTTATTGTATTTAATAGATCATGTTGTTCTAATTTGAAGTGAAGAGTAGCAACATATTCATTTGGTTGAAAGGTAAAGACAAACGTGTGGGGAAAAAAACAACATGGGAAGGCAGTTCTGTGTAACTGTTAAGATCGTTCTACATTTCTGTTTTGCTTATGCTCGTACCTAATAGGTGATATAACGTCATTCATTTTGAATGCTCTTTCGGTACAGGTTCGTGATATCACATATGCAAATGAATTGATATCATTCAATCATATTATATCATTCAATCATACGATCGTATTACTGATTCCAAAAGGTGTTGTTACGCTTTTGTATATGTGATAACAAAAACATAGTATTAACAAGAGCTGTCGGAGAACAGCGCAGCTCGACTATTCGATTTTTCAGAGAATAATAAATTATATAGCTAGTATATACCATCAGAAAACAAGGTTAAAACAATGTGGGGTGGGGTTGGGATCGCAACATAGCTGTGTGTAAGAAACTGACCCAAAACTACACAGAAATATGTAAAAAAAAAAAAAAAATGAGTTATGAGTGGGGGTGGGTGTGGGTGGGTGTGGGGAGTGGGGGTGATGAGAGGCAACATATATGTGTAAGAAGCTATGTAAGAATTCACCAAAAACAACACAAAAATAATTAAAAATAAATAAATTAAAAATCGAGTTTTGATTGGGGATGGGGGAGAGGCGGGCGGTGGGGAGGCAACATATATGTGTAAGAAGCTATGTAAGAATTTGACCAAACAACACAGAAATATGGTAAAACAAAACAATAATCGAGTTTTGGGTCGGGGGGGGGGGGGAACAACACAGAAATATGGTTAAAACAAAACACAATAATCGAGTTTTTGATGTTGGGAGTTGGGGGGCGTGGAGGGCAACATATATGTGTAAGAAGCTATGTGTAAGAAATTTACCAAAACACAGATATATGTATAAAAAAACAATAAACATTAAATAAAAATATTCAGTTTCGAGCGTGGGGATGGGTGGGGTAGGGGTAAGGGGTGTGCAACATAGCTATGTGTGTAAGAAATGACTAAAACAACACAGAAATATGTAAACGGGTGCGGGGTGAGGAGGCAGGTGGTTGGGAGGGAGCAAACATATATGTGTAGAAGCTTACCAAAACAACACAGAAGATATGTAAAACATATATATATATATAATAAAAATATTCTAGTTTCGAGTGTGTGGAGGGGGGCGGGGGAGGGGTGGCGGGGGAGGGGAGGCAGTGGGGGAGGGTGCAACAGGTGTAAGAATTGACAAAGCAACACAGAAATAATGTAAAACAATTAAAAAAAATAGAGTTTTAATGGGGAGGGGGAGGAGGCAACATAATTATGTGTAAGATTGACTAAAACAACGGGGGGGGAAGGAGGTGAGAGGCGGGGGTGGTTGAGGGGGTGGGTGGGGGAGGGGCAACATATATATGTAAGAATTGACTAAAACTACACAGAAATATGTAAAAAAAAAAGGTAAAAAAAAAAGTAAAAAAAAGGTGGAGGACGGGGGTGGGAGTGGGGGGCGAGGCCGTTGAGCATTTGAGTTCTCTCGACTACCACACTGCAATTCAATAAACCCTTGGTGAAATTGAATTCAGTTATACAAGAATATAAACGGTAACCAAACTCGTGATTCCTTGCGAATAAAAAGTATCATTTAAGCGGTACCCAAACACGCAATTATACTCAAAAAGCAAAAATTAAAGCGGTAACCAACCACGCATTTGCTAATATATATAAGTCAGAAACTTGTTTTTTGACTTGTTAAATAGTATTGTACGCGGGAAACAGACTCGCAAATTTAAAATCCGACAATATTCACTTCGGTGAATGTTATGCTGTTGAAATCTCCTACACTAAAGTAGGATGAATATTGGAGATTGAACCGCAGTAATCGAATTGTAGTGACAAAAACTTTGAGTATATGAAGAGAGTGGCTCTATACATAAAAAGGAACAACTACACAATCGCACAATATACCAATGTGCAATAAATACAATAAATGTATAAAGAGGCTCAGTACACCTGACAATACATGTCTACAACACGTAAGCTACTAACAAACTACACTATACCTAGTATTGTATATTGGGTGAATGAAATAGCTTTCAATTGCAATTAACATAAATCGATTACTGATTGTCAACTTCTAAATATTCTGATATAAACAAATATTTGAAATTACTGCATATGTATAACATTATACATTGGAAGTAAATAGACCAAAATATAGAAAGGCCACGTAACAACGAGACCACATATTTGATTACACAAAAATACACAATTTAAATTGCGCAATAGTGCGTATACGTGTATTTAGGCTATACGCCTATACTGAAGACACAACGGTGCCTTCTTATAGCAGCTGACGAGGAATTTTTATTCAGAAGATCTTTTGCATACAGGATATTGTTTTCCCTGGTAAAGTAAACACTGTTGTTAGTCAAGGTTTAAAACTCATGATGAGATTTTAAACACACACTCGTGATCACAAATCACGTTGTAATACGTTGTATAATTAATACGGTAGCTTACACAATAATCACATAAGAACGAAGGTAGAACACTACACTTCAGTTATAGAGTAAGCTTGTGTAGTACTGCAATAAGGGATACACAACAACACTCATCCTGATACATTTGACTGTAACATGAATATAAATAGAAAAACACTTGGGGTAAAATTCTCCATGGGAGAGTCAACTAACTGGGAAAGTGAACCGCTTGAGGTCAACTTGGGCGTCCTACTATGTGCAGACCCTTACAACCCCCCACGAAAATTTTGTTTCGACACCCAGATTCTGTCCCAGCGTAAGGACTCCTTATCTTGACATTGTCACCTTGAGGGACGGGCAAACACGCCCTCCAATAGGGGTAACAATGTAG